>QFEL01001083.1:5154-31600 GCA_003316195.1 Neoboletus brunneissimus | reverse complement strand
CCAAGGGTGTGTACTATTGTTTGCCTCACCAACCCTAAGCGAAATTCCCACAGGTGTTTGCAGTACACTTCATGCACTCCATTAAAGTGAAACATTGGAACGCTTTTGGGAGTCACTGTATGTTGCGCTGGGGTCCAGACCCAACATATGCTATGCCGTCCAGCAACTATGTCGTTTCTCTGACTGTTACAGACGAGTTCACTGGAACGCTGCAAAACAAGTTGTCCGATACCTCAAAGGAACTCGCTCGCTCTGTCTGACTCTTGGTGGGGAGCATCCTGCCCGTCTTCAGGGACATACCGACTCGGATTTCGCTGCATGCTTGGACACCAGGTGATCACTTGGCGGCTACTGTTTCAGCCTCAGCTCTGGGTCTATCACCTGGGCCACCCGCCAGCAAAAGTGTGTCACCCTATCCACTTGTGAGGCCGAATATGCCGCTGCCTGTGACGCGACTCAGGAATGCATGTGGCTGCGGTCCTTGCTGTGCAACATCGAGTTTCCACAGCTGACTGCGACACCGCTGATGTGCGACAACCGGGGGGCCATTGCCCTGTCTGAAGATCTGATGTTCCATTCCCATACTCAACACATCTCGACTAAGTTTCACTACATCAGGGAACGGGTACATGACAGAGATATCCAATTGCATTATACCCCTTCGAAGGAAAACTTAGCAGACATCTTGATGAAGGCTCTTCCACGCCCGGCTTTCACATACCTTTGAGACCTTTTGGGCCTCCGGGGTGAGCCTTCGCCCCAAGACTAATCTTCTCTTATGGATGATCGTTGGATCGAGGGGGAGTGTTGGAACACACAATCCAATGAGTATTCCATGTTATTAATCCTGGGCGTTGGTATTCCAACGTTTCCTACTTATATCCCGAGGACGCACACCTACACCTCAACCTGTATGATTACGGTGTTGAGAGTGTAAGTGTTCAATGTCTTACTATACATTCATATCTTACTTACCCTGTTGTGTAGCGTCCCACTCTAGGTATGCACCATTAATAATATTAAACCCGTACAATTATGGTGTTGAGAGTTGTCCCGCTCTAGTTCTTATATGATATCATGGGCCTATTAGACGTGAGATTGTCTCCTCAGCCAGAAGTCGTTGAAAACATGAAAATTTCATCAATTTCTGTCAATAGTTCTCCAAATGGTTTCTCGTCAAAAAATGCCATTTTCAGCGCTATTTCCCTGGTGAAAAGTCACGATTGCTTACAAGTCTATTTACCAGCACCTACCTAGGTACCCTTGGTAAGGCCTCGTTCAACATCAGTGCATCTTGCCATTACTTTCCTGATGAGTTGGAAGATTAAGAAATATTTTGGAGAAACCGATGGTGCTTCTTTGGAATTTAAGGGTACGTTCTTCCGCTGCACTATCATTCCAGGTGGCAAGCATCTAGAAAACGTGCAGCGGACCCTTCCCTGATCGCTCCCAGGACAGTAGTATTTGGGGCTTACGTGTCCTTGGTTTGGGTGATCCAGATCACACATCCCAGCCAACCTACTAATCATTAATCGCTGTCTGCAATACACAAACCATATCTTGCTTCGTCGACGTGTCTCGATTGATGACAGTGCGAAATCCATAGGATCGTCCCAGCGCCTACGAAACATGGATGATTGAAATAAAACAGTTTGCAATTACTTCCCTTGATACCACCGGGGCCACACCCCCTGCCAGCTTGTGTGCAGGTACACATAATGGAGTCATACTATCATGAGTCAGACAACCACCCTGCCCTGACAATATCACTATGTACATGGCCACCATGGGGTGGGCCCGCCTATGGAAAATATAACAATGTCTTACAGGCGGGTGGGCCTATATGTATGGTGACGGAGGGAATGGGCTATATATGAGTGGACCCACACAAATATGGAGGATGCAGAGTACATCATATGTATGGGCCCGCATGGATGGATGGAGTGTGTGGACTTTGCACAAGTGGGCCCACGCAGGCATCACACATCCACATGTGCAGGCCTGCAATACCGTATAGGGTGACTCTATACTATGTACGAGCGGGCCTGTGAAATAAAATGAGCCATGGGTACTATAGATGAGTGGGCTTGGTGGAGCTTGATAGGGAGGAGCATGCTATGGTCGAGTGGGCCCACACACAGATATGGGATGGAGTCTACATTACATGTGTGGGCCTGAGTGGGCAAATGGAGGCAGTGGAATATATCCAGGGGGGTCTGCACAGGATACCTGTTACAATCCGCTTTCACAACTACTCTTTTTCCTTACTTTACGATGCACTCGTCTCGCCTATGCCTTCTCCCTTCGCCCATTACACTGTAATCTGTTGAACCGCGACTCACCACTGGTTCCTATCGGTACCTTTTCATCTTAAACTCTAAACTTACATAACCTCGCCCGGGTTCTTTTCTGAACCTTTCACTTCCACCCTGGGCAGTGTCCCTTTCATGTCCGCCTTTCATTTCTGAGTATTACTCCTGTTTCCCTCCATTCCATGCCCTTGCTGTAGTACCCCTGCTCGGACACCATGCGCACTCCCCCCTTCGCCCTATACTTACCATCTCTGACTCGGTCCGTGCGCAGTAGGGTACATTATTTAAACTGCTAGCTAGTGCCTTGGTACTCTAGCTTAGCTTCCCGAATACATCTCTAACAAGCTCACCTTTGTGCGATCCGCTCTTGCCTGTCACTGGACCAGTTGAGCCTTTCGTATCCTTTGTACTCGACAATAAGGCTTTAGACCTGAGTCGACTTGGGCTTCGGACCTTAGATCCTCACCCTCTCCTGCGCCTTCCTCGCTAGCCAGCCTTTGCTCTTGACTCAAGCTTCCACTATCGGGTCTACGGTCGCCCTTCCCTGATCAAACCGTAACAATACCACATGCGGGAACGTGTGGACACACAGAGAAAGCAGAATATATATGGGCGGGCACTGCGGGTCTCTACAGAATGCAAAGGGACATCACAGGTATCAGTGCACATAGACACAGTGAGGCAGCAGACTTTAAGCAGGCGGGTCCACAGGAAATAAATAGGGAATGAAAACTACATTTTGTGTGCGAACACAGATAGCCAGAGAGAGGATGTGGAATATGTACACGCATGTCTGCACGTGCATTGTGTACATAATGTGGTGGAATATGTACAAGCAGGTCTGCACAGGTCCACAAGGAGAAATAGAGATTGTGGAATATATACAAGCAGGTCCGCCAAGGCATGGAAAATGCAGACTACATCGCATGTGTGGGCACATAGATGGTCGATGTAGCAAAATATATGGAAGCGGGGTTGCACAGGATACTTGTAGGGGATGCAGGCTACATCACATGTGATGGCACCCAAAGATGCATGGCAGTGGTGGAATATCTACAGGCGAGTCCGCACATGATACATAGGGGATGAAGGCTACACCACGCATGCAGGTCCACATAGACAAATGGGGGCAGCAGAATATGGGAGGTGGCATGTGCAGATTATCTGCGTGGGCCCAATATACTTCATGTCACGTCCTGCAACATTTGGCCACCCTCTCTGACCTCTCTGACAACACAGCACATGCCAGTTACCTTGTCACTCCCATCACATTCTAGCCAGCCCGTTGCCTGTCCACAATTTCAGCGGGTGCAGGATCACATCAATCAAAGGGTTCATCCATGAGGTTCTCTGTCGCTCAGGGACATGGGGAAGTATGCTTCAAACAGTGCTGTGTTACCGCAGAGTTATCTGCTCAAATATTCCAGACCTTGAAGGCAAAGCAATACACCACACATACGGGCCCGCAAGAAGAAATGGGATGAGTATACCATATATGGGCAGGCCCATTGCATGAAATGAGCCATGGGTAATATAGACACATGGGCCCATCGTGACTTGATAGAAAGGAGGATACTATGGTTGAGTGGGCCCGCACATGCAAAGGGGATGCATGCTATGCCGCATGCGTGGGCCCGCATAGACAAGCAGAGGCGGCAGAATATATATCCTGTGGCACATGCAGAATACCTGCGTATGCTCAGTATACCCCATGTCACTTCCCGCAACACTCAGACTTTCTTCAAGCTCTCTGATGACACAACACACACCCATTATCTCATCACTCCCATCACATTCTAGCCAGCCCATTGTTACAGTTCGACCTAGAGTGGGCGACCATAGACCCGATAGGTGAAAGCTGGTGGTCGAAGGCAAGAGCTTGGTACGAAGGGAAAGGGCTTTATTTACAAGGGCGCAGGAGGGAACTGTTACAACTTACCTAGCCCCTATCCCTTTTTCGGCTTAACCCCTGTCTCACACCTGTGAGAACCGTCCACACACTTGTACCTCGCCTCTCGTCCTCGTCCCTCCTGGCTTTAGGAGACCGTCATCGTCCCTAATGAGACTCCTCTGCTTGGTCCTATAACCGGACACCACTCGGACTCTTCGCCATCCGTCCTCACCCCACTCCGAGTTACCTCCCCTGTCCTATCCTCCGCCATAGACCCGTTCCCGTGCTTATCCAGGAACGCCCTTCTTCCCCGTCACCTTGGACTTTCACCGGTCACATCTGGGGATCTTCCCCATCACTGTCATTAGCCCTCGTATCTGCCCGGGATCTTCCCCTGGCATCCTCGTACGCTTTCTCTTTGTTCTTATTCACCTTGCTACCCTTCATTTACCTTACCACCGGTGCTATCGGCACACCCTCCACCCTAGACATGCGTCCACCGACGTCATGCTGTAGTCTTTCTCCTTCGCCCCGCTTACGCGGCCCCACCCTCGCTTATTTCACACCTGGCACTTTAGCTTGCGCGTCCTTTTGACAACCTTGCCCTTCGCCCATACCCTTAGACCACATTCGAACTCCTCTTGATTCGTATACTTATATACTGGACACTTAGTACACTTATTCCCCATCTTCGTCTTGCCTGGTACCTCCTTAGTACCCTGTACCTGGTACCCTAGTACCCAGTATCCATGGGCTTCCCCTAGCATCGTAGTCTCCATACCTTGCACCCCGTCCAATGCCCATTCCTTGATGATCTTCTACTGTTGTCTGGCGCCCCCGTCAGGACTCCCTCGATTAGAAGATCCCACCAGGTCTACGTTCTCAGCTACCCGGTTGGAACATAACAGGAACGAGGATCAAGGGTCCGGGGTTCCAGTTGACTCAGGTCAATAGCCATGTTGTCAAGTACAAAGGGATATGAATGACTAAGCCAGTCCAGTGACAGGCGAAGTGGGGGTTCATACAGAGGTAAGCTTTACAGTGTAAATTTGGGTAAGCTAAGCTAGAGTACAAGGATGCTAGCTAGCTGTTTAAGTAATGTACTCTAGTGCGCATGGGCCGGGCTAGGAAAGGTAGGTATAGGGTGAAGGGGAAAGGGTGCGCATGGTGTCCGAGCAGGGGTACTACAGCAAGGGCACGGAACGGGTGGAACGGGGACAGTAGTCGGAGATGAAGAACCAGAAATGAAAAGGGGCACTGCCTGGGGTGGAAGAGAAGGGTTCGAAAGAGAGAACCCAGGCTAGGCTGTGTGGTTTAGAGTTAGAATGAAAAGGCACCGATAGGGGTTGGTGATGAGTCACAGTACCGCGAGTCACGATGTGGCGAACTGAGGAGGAAGGCATAGACGAGAGAGACGTATCGTAGAGTAGAGTGGGAAAAGAGTAAGAAAAAGAGTAGGCATACAAGTGAATTGTAACACCCATTGCCTGTCCACAACTTCAGCGGGTGCGCAATCACATCAATCAAGGGGTTCATCCACGAGGTTCTCCATCACTCAGGGACATGGGGAAGTGTGCTTCAAACAGTGCTGTGTTACCTCGAAGCGATCTGCTCAAATATTCCAGACCTTGAAGGTGAAGCAATACACCACACATACGGGCCCGCAAGAAGAAATTGGATGGGTATACTATATACGAGTAGGCCTGCGGCATGAAATGTGTAACAGATAATATTGATGAGTGGATGTGCTGAAGCTTCAAAGGCATTGTAATTGGAGACTACATCGCATGCGCGGGTGCAAGAACAAATGGTATGAGTGCGCTATGTGCCAGTAGGACTGTGTGTCCTTGACAGGCAGTATTGCAGTATAATCTAGTGAACCAATGCATGAATAGCAGGTGAGTGCTATGTCAAGCAAACAGACCTGCTGGGATTGCGGAAATGTGTACATTTTCTACTTATTTAATTCTAGCAAAGACCACCCATCTCCTCGTGCCTTCAGTCATCTGCATGAGGATTTGCAATATTTGTATATTCTAGCATCAGAATGTGCCACACTCCATCTGCTTCCAATTCCACTCCAGTTCCACTCACAACCCCTTGATGTTTGTGGGGGACAACTCCACTATATGATCCCGCAACTGTGGGAACTGCAAGCACAGATTGATGTTATTAATTATTAATTAGGTGTGAATGATCATGTTTCCTTAATCCACACCAAATCACCAAGATCGAGCTCGTGATAATTCTGCTGCATCATGTAAAGTGAGTGTGGGAATTGAATGTTCATGTTGCTGACTATCTGTGTGGGAATTATTGTGTTTGCTTAATCCACGGATCACCACTTTTCACTTCAACATCCACCACTGCTTTCCACTTGCACATGTCCCACACCCATGCTCATATTATGATCATGAATTCCACCACTGCGAACGCCACCCTCATAGTCTCTTATAATGCTATCGAATGGATCCTGTGCACCGATGTCACCCTGAGTGCAGATAGGTGGGATGTTGTGGTGCAGAGGATCGCAAAAGAAATGGTATGTTTAACGATTGATTTCAGCATTCTGTGACTCTAGGAATTGTTTAGAAATATGTACACGGAATGGTCGATCATGCGACGCGCATTCCGCCTTTGCTCATCACAGTGGATCACTTTTGGATCAAGGACAACAAGGACTGGCCTGATTGGCACCAGATTTGTGCTCAGGATCCTACAGTGCTGTGGAACCATCCATGATGGGCGCGCGCCTGTCTGGGGGACCATGTGGAGGAAGCACAGGGTGAGTTGCCATGATCGGGGTTGGGGAATATCACAGTGGAGGAGAGTGCGGAGACAGAGGATGAGGTGGTGATCAAGGTAGAGGAGGTTGACTACGAAAGGAGTGCAAAGGTGCTCCCACCGCGGTGGCCCACATCTGCTGAGGCAGAACACACCCACTACATTGAAGAGGAACATAAGCAGAGAGAACAGCTGAAATGTGCCAAAGCTGCATCCAGGCCCCATCGACCGCTCCACACCATGACCGCAAGACAACAGCCTCCAATGGACACAAAGGCCCCTTCTGAGGAGCCCGACATCGAGTGGGCATATGATATCCTGTGCAGACAGTGTGTGGAGCGGAACATTGACTGCTATTGTCAGGAAAATGAACGCACCTGTTGAGTCTGCAGGAAAAGCTGGCAGAGATGTGATAAGTCAGCAGCCCATGGGTCACAATCACTCCCCCCAACCCCTTCATGCGATCCAGGGCCCTCCCACATTGCCAATATTCCACTTGCCAACACTTACAACAGATTTTCCTCTCCTTTGCTGGCCCTGCAAAAGACCTCACGCGTGTTGAAAGATACCGCCAAATCTGTGTGCACACATTCCGCACCGGCAACAGTGAATCACACATCGTTATCAGAATTTGAGGCAGTTCAAGCAGAGCTCGACCAACTGCGGGTTTCAAGCACCCAGATTCTGCTCCAGCATCAACACGTATGTGAGATCATCAGGCAACTGGCGAAAGCATCACAAGAGATGCAGGCGGATTTGACGAAATTGGTGACCAAAGGTTCACCTTTGAAGGATGAAATCAACATTTTGCGGACTGTCCATAATGAAATAGCCCATGTTGTGGATGGTTGGTCAAATGTGGTGTGTGATTAATCAACATAGGGTCCCACCGAGCTCACAATCCCAACAGCACCTAACTCATTGCCTGCATACAGCACCAAATTCCCCGCATGACCACCCTCACCCCCCGCAAACCCTCCCCCATGCTCCACAATGAAGATGCCAGCGGAGGCAGATTAGAGCGGATCGATCATGACGTATGTACAGAATTCAGCATGGGCGGACATGGTTTAGATACTCTGTCAATTATACATACATTGCTTGTAATCAATATAATTTGTAATTCCATCAGGCCCACGTGTCTTAGGAATGGTGCAGAGGTAATGTAATGGGTGATGGGGATGGCAAGTGCTGGTCATCATGACAACATCCGAACATGTATATTATTGTCTCACTCAATAGTGAGGCTTCTCCCTACAATGGACTCATTCCCCCCTTCTGTTGAATGCCCTACGCCAATTAAACTGGTAGATATCATAGTGGATTACATGCAACAGCGATACTGGGCCTTCATTCATGCTTCGAACCCGCCAAACACAGTAATACCTGACATACAAATCCCCCTAGCAGTTGTTGCAGAGGCAGATCGCATTGTCTGTGCTCTGGTAGAGGCGCGGAAGAACCCCTGTGTGTTATATCCGGAATGACTGAGGCTCTGCAAAGCTTACAAAGACTATCCGCAGACCTGATCCCCAGCTTCAACATGTTGTCAGAAGCACAATTCGCCTGCAAATTCATTGACAATCTTGGACAGGAACTCTGTGACACTGCTCATGACCCATCTGAAGATTACTGTGTGTTAAAAACACCGTGGGTGCTGGTAGATGAAGAGGACAACATAATCACATGGTATCTGCCCGACCTACTCAGTCATGCTAACCAGGTAAGTTCCGCATCCACAGAGTGGGGATTTACCTGACAGATTGTTACAATTCATTCTCACGTCTACCTTTTTCTCTTTTCCCCTCTCCTCCTTTCGCTCGCCCAGCCTTACCTATGCCTCTTATGTCTCACACTTCCATTAGTCACGGTCAGCTGCGGCCTCTTTTCATTTAAACTTTAAAACACACAGCCTAGCCCGGGTTCTTCTCCGAACCCTTCCCCTCCACCCCAGGCAGCGCCCCTTTCATCTCCGCTCTTAATCTCTGGCTACTGCTTCCATTCCACCCTCCATTCCGTGCCCTTGCTGTAGTACCCCCGCTCGGACACCATGCGCACCCATTCCCCTTCGCCCTTTACCTGCTGTTTCTGACTCGGTCTGTGCGTAGTAGGGTACACTATTTAAACCGCTAGCTAGCCTCCCTGTACTCTAGCTTAGCTTCCTGAATATACTTCTAACAAGCTCATCCTTGTGCGATCTGCTCTCACCTGTCACTGGACCGGCTGAGCCTTTCATATTCCTTGTACTCGACAACAAGGCTTTAGACCTGAGTCGACTTGGGCCTCGGACCTTCGATCCTCGCCCTCTCTTGCGTCTCTCCATCGACCCCGCCTTCATCCCCATCTTACACCCTTGACTTGAGCTTTCACCTTCGGGTCTACGGTTGCCCATCTCGGGTCGAACCGTAACACAGATCAGCAAGGAGCACATTTGGGAACATGCTCAACATTTGCGGCAGACCCTTTGATCGAGCATCACATCATCTGCTAATGGGGAGCCATGGCAGACAAACATAACATACTTCCGTGTGGATGCGGAATTGCAGGGAACAATCAACATGTCTCCAGGGTGGTTCCATCAGGGGTACAATGTAGGTATGCATTTCCAGGAAATGGGAATGTGCTGAAACATTGTATCTAGCACAAAAACAGTAAAATACAAATCTCCGCCAATCTGAAAGACCTGCGGACTAAGGATGAATGCTGGAAATGGTTGCTGGACATGCAAGCCGCCCATGCATTGCTCTCTGCAACTATGAGTATCATGCATCCACGTCTTTATGTCTTAGGTTGAGAGGCAATGATCAAGCTTTGGCAGACAGCAATTGTGGAGCAGGACCAGGAGATGTTAGACATTTTGCAGATCTGGCCATCAGTCTACAACACAGCGTCGATTATGGTCAATCAGTGCAGCCCATACCATGTGGACATGAATGGAAAGGTGGAGTGGTTCAATCAACTCTTGACAGTTGGACGTTACTCTGGGTTGGATATGGTATTTCCACATCAGCACCTGAGGTTGCGTTATGAACCTGGGACCCTGATTGCATTCTCTGGTCGATTACTCGTACATGGAGCAGGAGATGTTGCAGGAGAGAGGGCTTGCATTGCCTGGTACATGCAGCAGAAGGTGCATTTCAGTTTCAATGTTGCGGATTGTAGTTATGCAAAGCTATCGCATATGTGAAGGTACTGTGTATATAGCTATGCCATCCCATCTTAAGGTAACCATCAATTCTGTTAAACAATGCAATCCCTGGAATGTATCAGTCCACACTGTGGACATGACATGTAGAATACCTAAGCACTTGGATTCAGTGAAAGGAGATGATAATGTCCATGTGGAGCATATTTCGTTATGCGGAAATGCAATATTGATTACGCCTCTCAGAAATTGCAGTTAGGAAAATATAAAACAAATGCTACTGTACATTATTGGGATTAAATGTAATGTTTTTGATACCCAACACTCTGGAGAGCTCTGTAATGTGAATTGAGCAATGCCACATGCGCTTTGAGAGCTCATACTCTGCTGTCATCAGGGAGCCCAATCGTGCGAGTACCTTTGTCTCCTCTTCATCCAACTCCAAGTTCACCTTTCGATCCAGGGGTGACTGATTCCCCCAAAGGCCCTATGTGGAGGATTGAGACATAATATGGAGGTGATGTTGATATGACCACATACCTGGAAATAGGCATCCCCCATTTCCTGGGAGTTTATATCAACGGTCCAGTTAACCTCCATCCCCTTCCACCATGCCTGCTCAAACTGCATATTGAGAGATTCATTCCAGCTGGGAAGAAATGTCGGAATTGCGGGAATCAACTTGAAGTCCCAGTTCGTCAGCCTGCAGATGCCTTGGGCAAATATAGCATCCTTCTTGTCCTCCCCTGCAGATTCTAAATATGCAGCATATGTGGCAGGCGGATTGATCGGAGTGGTGGAGCAGGTGGAATACCAAGACTGCACTGATTCATAGAGACACTGTTTACGGATGGATCATTAGCTGTGGTTCAGAGGATGAGTGCACAACTACATACGAATTCCATGTTCATATCCCTCCACCACCTCGTTGGCCATGATGTCTCCTCCACAGACAGCAAATGCAATGTGGCAGCATCAATCCGGCAGGCAGCATAGTATGTCAACATTTGCATAACAGACCCAGAGAGTTCAGGTTTGAAAACGGTTGCAACACTGCAGGACATTGTGCAGTTGGGTTGGAATTGAAGAGCAGGACAGAATGGGAAATGATATGTGTAGACGTGGTGGAAGGGAAAACTATTGCTTCACGTCTTTTCACAGCCAGCGATGACACTATTCCTTTTTAGGATCAAAGCCTCAGGAGGGCTTATTGTACACTACGCATTGCAGAGTGGATATTCCTTGATGGCCCAAGATACGTATGGAGATTACATTTCTGTTATATGTCATATAAGCGATGCTGAGATGCACTGTCACAGAAGGGAGGGTGTCTATTCACCATGCCACTGTGGGGGATTTTCCAGCTGAACAGTGCTTTCCATCAGCTTCTCACATTGATCCCACAACCTACTGTAAAGTGTCGCCTGTTGTGCAGAGTAACACGCATGTCTGCCCCACCCACCTTCCAAACTAGCCCTCTGTAATTCCACCCAAGCGTCGGAAACAGATGACTGAACTGGACCTCCACCTTAAGCTCAAAAAATGCACCTTCGCTGCTGAGGAGGTTGAGTACCTCGGCATGATTGTTGTTACATTCCAACCAGGTAGCTGGAGATGTAGACCTGGTAACGTCTTCTGGTCGAGGAAGTCCTGACGGGGGCGTCAGACAGCAGCAGAAGACGATCAAGGGGTGGACATTGA
Source organism: Neoboletus brunneissimus (assembly GCA_003316195.1). Classification (NCBI taxonomy): domain Eukaryota; kingdom Fungi; phylum Basidiomycota; class Agaricomycetes; order Boletales; family Boletaceae; genus Neoboletus; species Neoboletus brunneissimus. The sequence continues at coordinate 19,767 of QFEL01001083.1, read as the reverse complement.
CAAGGTGCGAAGTACAGGTGCTACAATGCTAGGGGAAGTCCAGGGATCTAGTACAAGGTACGAGGGGAATACCAGGTAAGATCAAGATAGAGTACAAGTGTACGAAGAGGTCTGGTATATAAGTAAGTGAATCAAGAGGAGCCTGAATGTGGGCCAAGGGTGCAGGCAAAGGGCGAGGACGTCAGAAGGATGCGCAAGCTAAAGTGCCAGGTGTGAAGTAAGCGAGGGTGGGGGCCGCATAAGCGGAGCAAAGGGGAATACTACAGCATGACGTTGGTGGACGCATGACTAGGGCAAGGGTGTGCCGATAGCACCAACGGTAAGGTAAATGAAAGGCGGCAAGGTGAATAAGAACGAAGAGAAAGCGTATGAGGGGACCAGGGGGAGATCCTGGGCAGATACAAGGACGAATGACAGTAATGGGGAAGATCCCCAGATGTGACCAGTGAGGGTCCAAGGTGACGGGGAAGAAGGGCGCTCCTGGATAGGCACGGGAACGGGTCTATGGTGGAGGGTAGGACGGGGGAGGTAACTCGGAGTGGGGATGGGGACGGATGGCGATGAGTCCGAGTGGTGTCTAGTCGTTAGACCAAGCAAGGGAGTCATGTTAGAGACGACGATGGCCTCCCTAGGCGAGGAGGGATGAGGACGAGGGGCGCAGTACAAGTGTACAGACGGTTCTCACAGGTGTGAGACAGGGGCTAGAGCTGAAAAAGGATAGGGGCTAGGTGAGTTGTAACAATTGTCAAACCTGATCAACTCGCCATGGATCCAGTCAAACTCGAAGGTATCTCCGCCTGGCCCCAACCCACCACCGTCAAGGGAGTCCGCTCCTTCCTCAGCTTCGCTAACTTTTATCGCTGCTTCATCCTGAACTATTCAAACATTGCCCGCCCCCTCATCGACCTTACCAAAAAGACAGCTGAGTGGGAATGGTCCCCCTCCTGTGAGTCTGCCTTCCTGCACCTCAAACAACTCTTCCTCAAAAAGCCTGTCCTCCACCTCAATTTGCATTGGCGTTTGCCAGAGAACTTGGAAAACTCCTCAACTACAACTTAGCCCTCTCCACTGCCTATCACCCCCAAACAGATGGGGAAACCGAATGCGTCAACCAGGAGGTCGAGACCTACCTCCGGATCTTTTGTGGAGCACACCCTACAACCTGGGCTGACTCAATTGCCAATGCCGAATTTGCCCACAACCACTGCCCCCATTCCGTCACCAACCAATCTCTGTTCTACCTCATGATGGGCTATGAACCCTGCACCCTACCATTGGTCATCTCCGAAACCTCCCTGCCTGCAGTTGCCTCCCGCATCAAAAACTTGACAGCTGCCTGTGACGATGTTACATTCCAACCAGGTAGCTGGAAACGTAGGCCTGGTGGCATCTTCTGATCAAGGAAGTCCTGATGGGGGCGCCAGACAGCAGCAGAAGATGATCAAGGAGGTGGACATAGGCAAGATGCGAAGTACAAGTGCTACATCGTGAGGGGAAGTGTTACAACTCGTCCTAGCCCCTATCCCTTTTTCGGCTCAACCCCTGTCTCACACCTGTGACAACCACCCGTACACCTGTATCTCGCCCCTCGTCTTCGTCCCTCTTAGCTTTAGGAGACCATCATCGTCCCTAACGTGACTCCTTCGCTTGGTCTAACGACTAGACACCACTCGAACTCTTCGTCTTCCACCCTCGCCCCACTCCGAGCTACCTCCTCCGTCTTACCCTCCGCCATAGAACCGTTCCCGTGCCTATCCAGGAACACCCCTCCTTCCCGTCACCTGGGACCCTCACCGGTCACATCTGGGGATCTTCCCCATCACCGTCATTTGTCTTCGTATCTGCCCAGGATCTTCCCCTAGCACCTCCATACACTTTCTCTTTATCTCGTTCACCTTGCTACTCTTCATCTACCTTACCACCAGTGCTATCGGCACACCCTTCGCCCTAGTCATGCGTCCTACCGATGTCATGCTGTAGTTCCCCCTTCGCCCCGCTTACGCGGCCCCCACCCTCGCTTATTTCACACCTGGCACTTTAGCTTGCGCATCCTTCTGACGGCCCTGCCCTTTGCCCATACCCTTAGACCACATTCGAACTCCTCTTGATTCGTATCCTTATATACAGGACGATCTTAGCTAGTGGTACTCTAGCTTCAGCTTACCGGTTCTACCTTTGGACTTGTACCTTGTCCACCCTAGTCATACCCCCTTGTATTCGCCTACCAAGCTTATGCAACGCCCTTGAACGCCTTCTTCCGTTGTCTGGCGCCCCCGTCAGGACATCCTCGATAAGAAGTCGCTTACCGGTCTACGTCTCGAACCTACCCGGGTCCGAACGTAACAGGAAGTCTAAGGTCCAAGGTGCAAGGTACTAGGGGAATACCAGGCAAGATCAGGATAGGGAATAAGTGTACTAAGTGTCCAGTATATAAGTACATGAATGAAGAGGAGCCTGAATGTGGGCCAAGGATGCGGGCAAAGGGCGAGGACGTCAGAAGGACACGCAGGCTAAAGTGCCAGGTGTGAAATAAACGAGGGTGGGGGGCCGCGTAAGCGGGGTAAAGGGAAGTACTACAGCATGATGTCGGTGGACGCATGACTAGGGCGAAGTGTATGCCGATAGCACCAACGGTAAGGTAAATGAAGGACGACAAGGTGAATAAGAAGAAGAGAAGGTGTACAAGGGCGCCAGGGGGAGATCCTGGGCAGATACAAGGACAAGTGACAGTGACGGGGAAGATCCCCAGATGTGACCAGTGAGGGTCCAAGGTGACGGGGAAGAAGGGCGTTCCTGGATAGACATGGGAACGGGTCTATGGCGGAGGGTAGAACGGAGGAAGTAACTCGGAGTGGGGATGAGGACGGAGGGCAAGAGATCCGAGTGATGTCGAGTCGTTAGACCAAGCAAGGGGGTCACGTTAGAGACAGTGACGGCCTCCCTAGGCGAGGAGGGATGAGGATGAGGGGTGGGGTACAAGTGTACAGACAGTTCTCACAGGTGTGAGACATGGGCTAGAGCCGAAAAAGGATAGGGGCTAGGATGAGTTGTAACAGACGAGGCCCTAGCAGCCCACAAACTCGCATGCCAAGTAATAATGTCATGAAACCGGAGAAAGTTTAAACCTTTCAAGAAAGGAGATAAGGTATGGCTCGAAGCCCACAATTTGAAACAATCAGTTGTCAACCCCAAATTTGCACCTAAACGGGAAGGACCCTTTGTCATCACAGAAACCCTCTCCCCTATCATCTACCGCCTCCGAATCCCCTCTACCTGGAAGATACACCCCGTCTTCCATGCCTCCCTATTAACACCGTACAAGAAAAACACCATACATGGCCCCAACTTTCCCACTCCACTGCTGGACCTTGTAGACGGGGAAGAGGAATACGAAATTGAAAAGATTCTAAAGCACCGAGGCTCCACCCACTCCTGCTCCTATTTGATACGTTGGAAAGTGTAATATTATATGCTTTATTTTTCATTTTTTACTTTAAACACCTGCACAACACTTTACCTTCACTTTCACTCGATGCATGCACGTGACCGTGGGAACACACAAGTGATCAGGCCCAGACCCATGACATCATCAGCACGTGTTATTAATTTCCGCTCTTCTCTCACGTGTTGCTTCTTTTCTTACTCATCTTTCTCACATTACTCATCATCATCAGTAATAATTCCCATGCCAAGCATGGTCCGTGCGTACTCATGTAACATATATAAAGTAGATACTTCACGACTGGAATCCCCAGTCTAATCCACTTCGTTTCTGGCTTTCAGGGATTACTAGCGGGCTGAGCGTGTCTCTTGCCTTGTGATCTCATTGGGGCTCTAACAGTTGCGACTTGTGAACTTGGCTACTATCCCATCTCGTCTCCATATCTTTTCTCGCATGGCTTTGGCGTATAGTCATAAGACAGATCCGGCCAGTGTTTAGACCTCCTCTCTGAGAGTCATAACAGAAAGGGTATACTGCGGAAGAGGACTCCTGGGTCTGTGAATGCAATCTCAAACATTTGAAGACTGCCCTCCTTGACTATAAGAAATGACATTTGAGACATTTTTTCCCAAACCCTCGCTCTTGTGCTTGATACCTCCAACCACCACTACCAGCAATGCCCTGCTCCGATGTCCCCTCCGACGACTATTACCCCGCAACCATCCTATCCTCTGTCACCCCCTCCTCCATCTCCTCCATCCCTCCATCATCAATCGTTTCACCTACTCCTAGTGCTACTCTTTACAGTCCTATACCCATTGTCGACGACATCTCCCTGCCTTCATCATGCGTTGCTACTCCTGGCTGGGGGGCTCCTTCTCCTCCCCCCCAGCGCCCAACTCTTCCTAGTCTTGAGGGACCTGCTACTCCCTCGACCATCACCTCGGTAGATCTCCCTGTCTTCGCCCACCACCTGCAAGACGACCTCCCCACCGGAGAGGAACTTGTTACAACTCGTCCTAACCCCTATCCCTTTTTCGGCTTCACCCCTGTCTCACACCTGTGAGAACCGTCTGTACACCTGTACCCCACCTCTAGTCCTCGTCCCCCCTCGCCTAAGGAGGCCATCACTGTTCCTAACGTGACCCTCTTGCTCGGTCTCTTGACTAGACTCCACTCGGATCCCTCGTCTTCCGTCCTTGCCCTACTCCGAGTTACCTCCTCCGTCCTACTCTCCGCCGTAGACCCGTTCCCGTGCCTATCCAGGAACGCCCTACCTCCCCGACACCTTGGACCTTCACCAGTCACATCTGGGGATCTTCCCCATCACCATCGTTCATCTATGCATCTGCCCAGGATCTTCCCCTGGCGCCCTCGTACGCTTTTCCTTGTTCTTATTCACCTTGACATTCTTCATTTACCTTACTACCGGTGCTATCGGCACACCCCTTACCCTAGCCATGCGTCCTACCGACGTCATGCTGTAGTTCTCCCTTTGCCCCGCTTACGCGGCCCCCACCCTCGCTTATTTCACACCTGGCACTTTAGCTTGCGCGTCCTTTTGACGTCCTCGCCCTTTGCCCACACCCTTGGCCCACATTCGGGCTCCTCTTGACTCGTATACTTATATACCGGACCTCTTAGAACATTAGTACTCTATCTTCGTCTTGCCTGGTATTCCCCTAGTACCTTGCACCTTGGACCCTGAACTCCCCCTAGCGTTGTAGCACCTGTACTTCGCACCATGTCAATGTCCACCTCTTGATCATCTTCTGCTGCTGTCTGGCGCCCCCGTCAGGACTTCCTCGACCAGAAGATGCTACCAGGCCTACGTCTCCAGCTACCCGGTTGGAACGTAACAGAACTTCGCCAACTCCACACCTTTCTTCGAGACTCTCGCCTCATTGTCACTGTGTCTTCACACCTCAACCTCTGTTCTCCCCTCTGGGGCCTCTATAAAGCATACCTCCAATACTCTTGCCTCTCCCTCCTCATCTCTCGCACCACAACCACCTCCAGTGCCCATGTAGCCCTCATGGAGTTACAAGTGGAGCAGATCACCGAAGAGCTAGAGGGCCACCTCATCTCAGCTATGTTTCAACTAGGCATGCTCGACTTTTTAAAGGAAATTGACTGCTATCTTTTTGAACTCGCTACCTTCTCCTCCCTTTCCTCTTCCACCCCCTCCGCATCCTCTTCACCACTGAACAACAATGAGATTCGCCTTATTGAGGGAGTGGAAGCCCATTGGACTGGGCATGAAGGACGCCAACCACTACTCCCGTCACACCCACGGTACATCAAAACCTGTTACGAATGCCACCACCTCAGACACATCTGCCCTGAATGCCAGTTCTATCAATGCCCAAACTGCCTTCACTGGGCCCCAGGCCATCTTGGCTCCCATTGCACGGTTCAATGACTTGTCAACCCCCCTCCATCGACTTTGTCAATGTCTTCATCCTCGCGTTGTACCTCCTCCTCCTCCTTGTCCACTTCCAGTCCACCTCGCCCAGTACCACCACCTCGTCACTTCTCCTCCCATCCTCGTTGTCGGCCCACTCCTATGCCTGCTCGTCATTCTGCACCCCCGCCCCCATGCCCCCGCACCCCCCAGTACAACAACATCGCATGGGGTAACATCACGGGCTCCCCCTACCACGGGTCGGCCAACCTCTATTAGAAATCTGTTCGCCAGTGGCTAACAGGATAGCAGGGGGGTAATGTTACAATTCACTCATATGCCTACTCTTTTTCTTACTCTTTTCCCACTCTACTCTATGATACATTTCTCTCGTCTATGCCTTCCTCCTCGGTTCGCCACATCGTGACTCGCGGTACTGTGACTCATCACCAACCCCTATCGGTGCCTTTTCATTCTAACTCTAAACCACACAGCCTAGCCTGGGTTCTCTCTTTCGAACCCTTCTCTTCCACCCCAGGCAGTGCCCCTTTTCATTTCTGGTTCTTCATTTCCGACTATTGTCCCTGTTCCACCCGTTCCATGCCCTTGCTGTAGTACCCCCGCTTGGACACCATGCGCACCCTTTCCCCTTCACCCTATACCTACCTTTCCTAGCCCGGCCTGTGTGCACTAGAGTACATTACTTAAACAGCTAGCTAGCATCCTTGTACTCTAGCTTAGCTTACCCAAATTTACACTGTAAAGCTTACCTCTGTATGAACCCCCACTTCGCCTGTCACTGGACTGGCTTAGTCATTCGTATCCCTTTGTACTTGACAACATGGCTATTGACCTGAGTCGACTGGAATCCCAGACCCTTGATCCTTGTTCCCTCCTGCGCCCTTGTAAATAAAGCCCTTTCTCTTCGTACCAAGCTCTTGCCTTCGACCACCAGCTTTCACCTATCGGGTCTATGTTACAATCCATTCATGCGGCTACTCTTTTCCTCACTCTACTATGCACTCTTCTCGCTCATGTCCTTTTCTTTGACTCGTTCTACTGCGATCCCTCTCACCGTAACTTGTCTTCGATTGCCGCCGGTACCTATTCATCTTAAACTCTAAACTTACACAGCCTCACCCGGGTTCTCTTCCGAACCCTTCCCCTCCGCCCCGGGCAGTGCCTCCTTTCATCTCCGCCTTTCATTTCCGAGTATTGCTCCCACTTCTCTCCATTCCGTGCCCTTGCTGTAGTACCCCTGCTCGGACACCATGTGCACCCACTCCCCTCCACCCTGTACTCACCATTTCTAACTTGGTCTGTGCATAGTAGGGTACAATATTTAAACTGCTAGCTAGCTCCCTGTACTCTAGCTTAGCTTCCTGAATATACTTCTATTAAGCTCACTCTCGTACGCCCGCTCTCGCTTGTCACTGGACCAGCAGAGCCTCTTGTATCCCTTGCACTTGACAATAAGGCTTTAGACCTGAGTCGACTTGGGCTTCGGACCTTTGATCCTCGCCCTCCCCTGTGTCATCCCCTAGGCTGACCTTCGCCCCTCCACTACGTCTTTGCCTGGAGCTTTCATCTTCGGGTCTACGGTTGCCCATCCCTGGTCGAACCGTAACAGTCTACGGTCGCCCACTCTAGGTCGAACCATAACAGAAATCAACCTCAATGAAGTCTTCATACCCAAAATCGCCAAAGCCTATCCCCTCGCCCCAGAAGAATGGCTCGCGGCAGAAGCATTCCTGGATGAGAACCTTAAGACGGGCAAGATCTGCCCCTCAAATTCCCCTCAAGCTTCTCCCTTCTTCTTCGTAAAGAAAAAGGATGGTTCTCTTCGCCCCTGCCAAGATTACTGCTACTTAAATGAGCATACGATCTGCAATGCCTATCCCCTCCCGTTAATATCCGACCTCATTGATAAACTCCGCGGCTCAAGACTCTATACCAAGTTCGACATGCGATGGGGGTATAACAATGTCAGGATTAAGGATGGACATCAATGGAAGGGCACATTTATCCCTCATAAAGGCCGTTTCAAACCAACAGTCATGTTTTTTGGAATGACCAACTCCCCCACTATATTCCAACGATTCATGAATGACTCCTTCTCTGACATGATCGCCAAAGGATGGCTTGTCATTTACATGGATGACCTCCTCATCTTCTCCCCTGATGCAAAAACTCATGAAGAACAAACCAAGCGTGTTCTCCAACGGATGACTGAACTGGACCTCCACCTTAAGCTCAAAAAATGCACCTTTGCCGCTGAGGAGGTTGAGTACCTCAGCATGATTGTCAAACCCAATCAACTCGCCATGGACCCAGTCAAACTCGAAGGCATCTCCGCCTGGCCCCAACCCACCACCATCAAGGGAGTCCGCTCCTTTCTCGGCTTCGCTAACTTTTACTGCCACTTCATCCCAAACTATTCAAACATTGCCCACCCCCTCATCGACCTTACCAAAAAGACAACCGAATGGGAATGGTCTCCCTCCTACAAGTCTGCCTTCCTGCACCTCAAACAACTCTTCCTCGAAAAGCCTGTCCTCCACCTCCCCAATCTATCCACTCCCTTCGCCATTGCCACGGACGCATTGAAATATGCATTGGAGGCCATCCTCCTCCAAACCGACTCAAACAGTGATTGGCATCCCTGCTCCTATCTCTCCCAGTCCTTCATCCCTGCAGAGCGCAATTATGACATCTACGACCAGGAACTCCTCGCTGTCATTTGTGCCCTCAAAGCCTGGTGACACTACCTCCATGGCTCCCCCTTCCCTGTCCAAGTCTTCACCGACCACAAGAACCTCACCTACTTCTGCTCCCCCCAAACCCTCAACCGCCACCAGGCATGCTGGCTTCTTGACTTGGCCAACTTCGACCTCAAAATTGTCCATGTCCCAGGGTCCCAACTCGCTGGACCCGATGCTCTTTCACGCCGACCAGATCATCTCCCCGTGACACCGATAACCAAGGCATTACTCTCCTACCTCCCTCCCTCTTCATCCAACTCATTGACACTGTGTTACAACTCATCTGTATAACTACTCTTTTTCCTTACCATACACTCTTCTCGTCTATGCCTTCTCCTTTGACCTGTTCTAACTTGACTCATCTTACCGTGACTCATCACTGGTTTCTATCGGTACCTGTTCATTTTACAACTCTAAAGCCACACAGCCTCACCCAGGTTCCCTTTCAAACCCTTCCACTCCACCCTGGGCAGCGCCCCTTTCATCTCCACCTTTCATCTCCAAATACTGCCTCCGTCTCCCTCCATTCCGTGCCCTTGCTGTAGTACCCCCACTCGGACACCATGCGCATCCACTCCCCTTCGCCCTTTACTTACCATTTCTGACTCGGTCTGTGCGCAGTAGGGTACACTATTTAAACCGCTAGCTAGTCTTCCTGTACTCTAGCTTAGCTTCCCAAATATACTCCTAACAAGCTCACCCTTGTGCGACCCGCTCTCACCTGTCACTGGACTGGCTGAGCCCTTCGTATTCTTTGCACTCAACAATAAGGCTTTGGACCTAAGTCGACCTGGGCCTCAGACCTTTGATCCTCGCCCTCTCCTGCGTCTCTCTGTCTACCCCACCTTCGCCCTCTCCTTACGCCTTCGACTTAAGCTTCCACCTTCGGGTCTACGGTCGTCCACCCCTGGTCGAACCGTAACACACTGCCCTCTCTGATCGTATTAAATCCACATCAACGGATGACCCCTGTGCCCTTCAGGCACTCCAATCCCTGTCCCAAGACACCCCAGCCTTCCTCTGCTCCCACACCTCCCCTTGGCAACTACTTGGCGGCATCCTCACCTATAATGGTTGTATCTACATACCTGCTCACTCTTCCCTCCGCCGCTTTATTCTCCAACGCTGCCACGACCACGCCTCCACCGGCCATCCGGGATACCTAAAAACCTGCCAACTTGTTGCATCCAAATTCTGGTGGCCTGGCCTTGCCTCCTATGTTTGCCATTACATCGAAGGCTGCACCGCCTGCCAACAAAACAAAACAAATACCCACCCCACTGTTCCCCCGCTCACCCCCATTCGCTCGACCTGTACCCGCCCCTTCCAGCAGATCTCCTGCAATCTCATCACCGACCTCCCCCTGTCTGGGGGCTTCAATTCTCTCCTGGTTGTGGTCGACCATGGACTTACCAAGGGGGTGATCCTTTGCCCTACTAATAAAACTGTAACTGCGGAAGGCATCACCATCCTCTTCTTTCTCTCAGTTTACAAACGCTTTGGTCTCTTTGACAAAGTTATCTCTGATTGAGGACCTCAATTCGCCTTGGCATTCACCAGAGAACTTGGAAAACTCCTCAACTACAACCTAGCCCTCTCCACTGCCTATCACCCCCAAACAGATGGGGAAACTGAATGTGTCAACCAGGAGGTCGAGACCTACCTCTGGATCTTTTGTGGAGCACACCCCACGACCTGGGCCAACTTGATTGCCAATGCCAAATTTGCCCACAACCACTGCCCCCATTCCGTCACCAACCAATCTCTGTTCTACCTCATGATGGGCTATGAACCCTGCACCCTACCATTGATCATCTCCGAAACCTCCCTACCCGCAGTTGCCTCCCGCATCAAAAACTTGACAGCTGCCCATGACAAGGCCCTAGCAGCCCATGAACTCGCACGCCAAGTAATGACATCACGCAACCGGAAGAAGTTTAAACCTTTCAAGAAAGGAGATAAGGTATGGCTCGAAGCCCACAATTTGAAACAATCAGTCGTCAACCCCAAATTTGCACCTAAACGGGAAGGACCCTTTGTCATCACAGAAACCCTCTCCCCTATCGTCTACCGCCTCCGAATCCCCTCTACCTGGAAGATACACCCCGTCTTCCATGCCTCCCTATTAACCCCGTACAAGGAAAACACCGTACATGGCCCCAACTTTCCTGCTCCACCGCTGGACCTTGTTAGACAGAGAAGAGGAATATGAAATTGAAAAGATTCTAAAGCACTGAGGCTCCATCCACTCCTGCTCCTATTTGATACGTTGGAAAGGGTATACTGCAGAAGAAGACTCCTGGGTCCCTGAGCGCGATCTCAAACATTCAAGGGCCGCCCTCCTCGACTATAAGAAACAACACCCGAGACATTTTTCCTGAAACCCCTGCTCTCGCGCCTGATACCACCAACCACCACTACCAGCAATGCCCTGCTCCGATGTCTCCTCTGACGACTATTACCCCACCATCCTTCCATCCTCCGTCACCCCTTCCTCCATCTCCTCCATCTCCCCATCATCAATCGTTTCGCCTACTCCTAGTACTACTCTTTACAGTCCTATACCCATTGTCAATAACATCTTCCTGCCTTCATCATGCGTTGCTACTCCTGGCTGGGGGGCTCCTTCTCCTCCCCCTCAACACCCAACTCTTCCTAGTCTTGAGGGACCTGCTGCTCCCTCAACCATCACCTTGGTAGATCTCCCCATTTTCGCCCACTGCTTGCAAGATGATCTCCCCAGTGGGGAAGAACTCTGCCAACTCCGCACCTTCCTTCGAGACTCTCGCCTCATCATCGCTGTATCCTCCCACCTCGACCTTTGCTCCCCCCTCTGGGCCCTCTACAAAGCGTATCTCCAGTACTCCTGCCTATCCCTCCTTACCTCGCGAACCACCACCACCTCCAGTGCCCACGTAGCCCTCATGGAGTTACAAGTAGAACAAATCATGAAAGAACTGGAAGGACACCTCGTCTCCGCAATGTTCCAATTAGGCATGCTTGATTTTCTGAAAGAAATTGACCATTATCTTTTCGAACTTGCCACCTTTTCCTCCCTTTCCTCCTCCACCCCCTCCGCATCCTCCTTGCCACTGAACAACGATGAAATCCATCTCATTGAACGAGTGGAAGCCCATTGGACCAGGCATGAAGGACACCAACCACTACTCCCATCTCACCCACAGTACACTGAAACCTGTTATGAATGCCACCACCTCGGACACATCCACCCCGAATGCCAGTTCTATCAATGCCCAAACTGCCTTCACTGGGCCCCAGGCCATCTTGGCTCCCATTGCGCGGTTCGACGACTTGTCAACCCCCCTCCATCAACTTTGTCAATGTCTTCATCCTCGTGTTGTACCACCACCACCTCCTCCTCCACTTCCAGTCCACCTTGCCCAGTACCACCACCTCGTCACTCCTCCTCCCATCCTCGTTGTTGGCCCACTCCTGCGCCCACTTGTTGTTCTGCACCCCCACCCCCATGCTCCTGCACCCCCCAGTACAACAATAGCGACGATGTTTACGACGACGTCGCATGGGGCAACATCACGGGCTCCCCCTACCATGGGTCAGCCAACCTCTACTAGGAATCTGTTCACCAGTGGCTAACAGGATAGCAGGGGGGTAATGTTACAATTCTCTCGTACGCTTACTGTTACAACTCGCCTAGCCCCTATCCCTTTTTCGGCTCAACCCCTGTCTCACACCTGTGACAACCACCCATACACCTGTACCTCGCCCCTCGTCTTCGTCCCTCTAGGCTTTAGGAGACCGTCATCGTCCCTAACGTGACTCCTTCGCTTGGTCAAACAACTAGACACCACTCGGACTCTTCGTCTTCCGCCCTCGTCCCACTCCGAGTTACCTCCTCCGCTCTACCCTCCGCTATAGACCTGTTCCCGTGCCTATCCAGGAACGCCCTTCTTCCCGGTCACCTTGGACCTCCACCGGTCACATCTGGGGATCTTCCCCATCACTGTCATTTGTCCTCGTATCTGCCCAGGATCTTCCCCTGGCACCCTTGTACACTTTCTCCTTGTTCTTATTCACTTTGCTACTCTTCATTTACCTTACCACCGGTGCTATCAGCACACCCTTCACCCTAGTCATGCGTCCACCGACGTCATGCTGTAGTCTTTCCCCTTCGCCCCGCTTACGCGGCCCCACCCTCGCTTATTTCACACTTGGCACTTTAGCTTGCGCGTCCTTTTGACGACCTTGCCCTTTACCCACACCCTTGGCCCACATTCGGACTCCCCTTGATTCGTATACTTATATACCGGACATCTTAGCATACTTACTCCCTATCTTGATCTTACCTGGGTCTCCCCTCGCATTGTAGCACCTGTACTTTGCATCCACACCCAATGTCACCGCTTTGATCTTCTTCTACTGTTGTCTGGCGCCCTCGTCAGGACTTCCTCGATTAGAAGAAGCCCCCAGGTCTACGTCTCCAGCTTACCCGGTTGGAACGTAACACTTACTCTTTTCCTACTCTTTTCCACTTAACTCTACGATACGTCTCTCTCTCTCGTCTATGCTTTCCTTCTCAATCTGTCATATCGTGACTCATGGTACTGTGACTCATCATCGACCTCTATCAGTATCTTTTCATTCAAACTCTAAATCACACAGCCTAGCCCAGGTTCTCTTTCGAACCCTTTCCCTCTGAAATGGCCCAAAGCTAGGCTTAGGCAAATCAACTAAAACCTTGACAAGGAAGAGGAAAGGGATCTGAGAGGAACTATTGGGTTGAAACTCCCAAGAGAACTAGACTGGAGATACCAGCCGTAGCTCCCTGGGTTTATATATCAAACTATCTACTTGTACATGTTGTGACTAGATCTCTGATCTAGGGCATAGGGCGAGCGGTAATTAAATAAGTGAGGCTAATGCATGTGGAATGGAAGGTAACGGTAATGAAATGCATGAGGTGCACACGCTGTGTGGCAGAATGGAAGAGAAGCATAAGCGGAGATGAGTGTGAGAAATAATATAACCATATATGGATAAAGTGTCCATCTGAGATCTGGACTAGCACATGACCTTGTCACGTGACCCTCAAGGGGTATCTCAGAGTTGCATGGAGTCCGTTGTCTCCTAGAGAAAGGTAAGAAAGAAATAAATAGACGTGGGTGTGCACGTGATCTAGTCATGTGACTGAGAAACTGAAAGGAAAAATGCTAAGTACGAATCGCGAGTACACTCTGTTACGCGACCGTAACACTACCCCCTCTCTATAAATCGGCTTCCAGACAATTATAGGGGATGTGCTTTGAAGATAAAGTAGTGAATGGTTTGGGTCGTTTAGAAAATAAAAGCATGAATTGATCGGGTGGGATACTAAGCGCTCTTGGCGCTGATGGGTGGGCTTCATGAAAGTCTCGAACTGCATCTTTTGCGTTCGTCAGATTCGATTTCGGCTCCCATGTACGGTCCGACTCAGTGTAGCCCCTCCAGTGGACTAAATATTCAAGTTTGCCTCGTTTGAGGCAAGAATCGACAACATAATCAATCTCCCATTCGTTGTCACGGTCCTCGGTGACTGTTACCGGTCCCGGTCGGTATGAGGATTGCCCCTCCATATGTTCACAGTACGGTTTCACCCTAGAAACGTTGACTACTGGGTGGATCTGCATAGATTTGGGTAAAAGTAGTTTAACGGCATTCCGGCTGATGAGTTCCATAATTTTGAAAGGGCCCAGCCATTTCTCTGATAATTTTTTTGATGCACGTGTAAGACGTAAGTTTTCCGTAGTGAGCCAAACTTCTTGGCCGACGATGTACTCTGGTGCGTCTGATCGGTGCTTATCTGCTTGCAACTTCATTTGTTGCTGAGCTTTTTCCATATTTTTTTGTACCTCGTCTATAGTTCCTTGCATATCTTTCATGAACTCCTGCGCTGCTGGCGCCTTGTTCTTTGAAAGGGGTTCTATACCCATGCGTGGTTCGTAAGAACGAGTGACTTCGAAGGGTGACTTCTTAGTCGTTGCGTGTTT
>QFEL01001080.1:2650-12961 GCA_003316195.1 Neoboletus brunneissimus | reverse complement strand
TATTATGTTCCCTCCACAAACATCGCGACGGGCCGTTGCCGAAATGGAGTGAGGCCTAAATTGTAATTATGGTGCGTCGCTCCGACTCGTTCGAGATACAAAAGGCCGAGCGGTTCCTGTCTTCCGTGGGAACGCCGTTCTTCACCCATCTTCCCATCTATCTTCATCGGAGGCGGATACCTTCTCCCTTGTTTGTGATAGGATGAGTACCACTAATGAAGATCCAGTCGTGGCCGAGAAGCAAGCAGGAACGGAAGAAGACAGTGGTTTAGCTTCAGATCTCCCCCTCGCCAATGGTGTCGCGCGAGATTACGAGCTCAAGTGCGCGCTCAGTGAGTCACTCCTTGGCGTTCTCTCTCACTTTTCACGTTTCATCCGTTTATCTAGTTAACAAGTGCCTGCAAGAGGAGTGTGTACCTTTCTCAGCCACCGGTGATAATATTACTGACCCCGCGGACAGAATTGGATTCGGTCGTTATCAGTGGCAGCTCTTCACCCTTAGTGGCCTGGGATGGCTAGCAGACAGTGAGGCGTGCTTTCACACCCCTGGAACACGTGCTGACATGATGCATCTGCAAAGATCTGTGGCTTCAGGGCCTCGCGGTCGTGCTTGGGCAAGTACAACAGGAATTCAATCCATCTCGAATCGAGTATGCAGTTCTGGCCGAGTTTGCTGGATTGATTGTCGGAGCGACCACATGGGGGGTCTTGGCCGACATCATAGGAAGGAAGGTATCGTTCAATGTAAGTGATATTTCCGGAGCTCGGGACATAGTTGTTCCGTTCTAACCGGATGCATGGGTTTCCAGGCCACTCTCTTCCTCGCCGGTATTTTTGGGCTTGCCGCTGGAGGCGCATTAAACTTTGTTGCATTTTCGTCCTTGGTAGCCTGCATGGGTTTTGGTATTGGTGGAAAGTGAGCGAACACTTCACCAAGTATACTGTGACGATGCTAATCCCTCCCTCAAGCCTTCCAGTAGATGGTGTGTATATTCATTGCAAAGATATGCCTTGTACAACTGTTCGTTCCAGGTGCTCTTTATTTGGAATTCATACCTGCATCGCACCAAGTATAGATTCTGTTGAGATCCACGATCGGTATTTCATTGACACGCACCTTTCACAGTGGACGCTTACCCTGCTCTCCGTATGGTGGGCATTCGGACAACTAGTTGCTTCCTTGATTAGTTGGGTATTCATTGCAAACTACTCATGCAACCCCTCGATACTTTTTGGAGAGTGCCCCAGGTCCCAGAACATGGGCTGGAGATATGTCCTGTGGGTGCAAAGTTGTCATGTCCCGCTCATAGGTTCATAATATTGTAGGTTTACACTGTCAGTATCGATCAACGCTTGATTGTGTGGATTTCGAAACTTGATGCGGTACCTTGATAGAGGCGCAATCACGCTCCTGGCATTCACAATGCGTTACTTTGTGTTCGATTTACAGGAATCACCCAAATACCTTGTAGCTCAAGGACGTGACGAAGACGCGGTCGCGGTACGTCTCGTCAAGGAAGTATATGGCTCAATCGGCTGACTATCGCATCGCCCTAGGTTCTTGAACACATTGCACGTCGCAACGGCAGGACCATCTCGCTCAAGATTGAGGATCTTCATAAAATCTCAGAATCGTCCAAAGTGCCGACGAGCTGGCGTGATTCTCTACGCCGTTCATTCACGGATGTTTCCTTGTGCGTACCTGAATCCAGCTTTGGGCGATCCGTTGCGACCAACGTCTCTTAGATCCCACGTCAAACCACTCTTCTCTACGCGTCGTCTGACACTCAACACGACACTCATCATTCTCATCTGGGGGTTCGTGCTTGTGTTCAACTAGGAAATCACGTATTTACCTTTCATCTCCAGTCTTATCGGGATTGCATATCCCCTGTACAGTGCCTACCTCCCGCTGTACCTCGAAGCGCGTAGTTCTTCCTCTGGCACAACGAGCCTAGACGTCACCTACCGCAACTACGCCATCGTCTCCGTCCTTGGAATCCCCGGTTCGCTCATCGCTGGTTGGATTGTCGATTTCACGCGCGGGACGGGCAGGTTCACAGTTGGTGGACGCAAGTTCTCGCTTGCGTTGTTTACGCTGTTGTCGAGCATATTCATGTTTTTGTTCACGACAAGCACAACGCAAGCGTCGGTGCTCGGATATTCGTGTGCAAACGGTCTCGTGCAGTACGTGTGCCCTCCTCCCTCCTCTCTCGTCTCTGTCGAGCGGGCTAACTCGCTTTTCTCCAGGAACGCTGTAAGTCCACGATCGATGCATGGTAGGATACGTCAGATGGAGTGACTCACCATTTTTTCCCGTCGATACAGATGTACGGCGTTCTCTACGCCTACACCCCAGAGTCGTTCCCCGCACCCCACCGCGGCACAGGCGACGCCCTTTGTTCCACGCTGAACCGTATCGGCGGATTCATCGCACCGCTCATCAAGATCGCCACGACGCCCAAGACGGGGACCGTCTCTGCCAACACTGCCAACGGGTGCGTCCATCCATCTTTTCTGTCCCCTCTACTTGCTCTTCCCCGGGCTGACTAGCAAGTTTCGTCGGGACCATAGACCCGTGTTCGTCTCTGCGACCCTGTTCATGGTCTCGGCCCTCTTGACGTTGGTTCTCCCCATCGAGGTACGTCCCTACCTGGCACTCTCTTGATCGTTTCTGCGTGCTCAAAACGAATCGTGGCTTAGACTGCGGGACGGGGCGCGCTCTAAGTGCACGAACACGTTTTTCGCGAGTGATGTCGCATGCTGTGTCACGTTTGACGACGCGTCATGATGATCTCTGCGTCCAACAGATCCTTGTTGTTATTCCTTTGTGAGCAATGTCATTATGTACGGTCCCGGGGCCGGAGCCGCCGGGCATCATGGAATCCAGTCGTTTATAGCTATACTTTGCTCGAAATACAACACGTTCTATAAATTACATTAACAAAGATCATCAAAGGGGGAGAAAGACAATGAGCATGAGATATAAGTGGGGGGAAAAAAAGGCAGGGAGAAGAGGGGACGTGACCACGTACGACCATGAGACGTGTCCGAACAATGACAAGAATAACCAACGAAAAGGGAGAGAAAAGGGGGAAAGAAAAACAAGCAACCAAAATAGAACACGACACTACCCTTGATATTTTTTGATCAAATCTCTCAACCGCGCCTGCCCAAACGCTAAATCGCCCAACGCGCGTCCCTGTGCACCACCCGCACCCGCACCCGTCTTGACACCACCCGAGCTCTTGGACACGCTCCGCAAATCCGACATGGTCTCCGAGATCATAGGCGGCAAGGTCCGCCCCTGTCCCTGTCCCTGTCCCTGTCCCGGACCGTGCGCCTTGACCCGCGCCAACGACGCCGTCGAGGATAACATGGGTATCGCATGGGAAGAGGATAAAACGGCCGGAACGGTCGTCGCCTTGCTCGCCTTGGACACCTCGCGCATTCCTAGCCCCGTGCCTATACTTATACCTATGCCCGTGCCCGTGCCCGTGCCCGTCCGTATCTCTCTTCCGATCCCGACCCCGACCCCGACCCCGACGCGGTTCAGACCGGCAAGGACGCCGCCTGTACCACCGCCAGAATCAGCACCACCGGGCGCAGTGGTGGGCAGAGCGCGCATCGATATCGGACTGCGCTTGAGAGCGCTCAGCGCGGGTTTCCGCACGGCCGGTGGGGACGTCGGCGCCTTGGCCTTCTTCGGCGCAGACGCAGCAGGCACGGGCGTCGTGTCTCCCGCCTTGGCGTTGGTATTGGCGTTCACTTTGGCGGCCCAGAGGGAGGCAACTTGGGTCACTTTGCCACCCCTGCCACCTCGCGCGGACCGTACGTCGTATTTCACCTCGGGGTCTGCAGGCTTGGATGGGAACCGGGGTAGACGTCCTGGAAAGAGACGGGTGGGTTGGGTGGGTGGTGGGAATTGGGGTTGTGGTTGTGGTTGTGAGGATTGGGTGGGCGGCGGCGCGTCCGGCGGTTGTGACCGCTTCACTTCTGCGCTCGGTGACCGAGACATGGGTGATCGATGCGTTGCCATTGTCGGTCGGGAGGGCGAGGGTGTGGATGTCTGACGGAAGTCGTTGACAGAGGATCGACGTGGAGAGGGCTTGAATGGCGACGCGTCGCCAGCCGAGCCGTTCGTACCCGCGCTCAATGAAGAGATAGTGACGAACCCAGACGAACGCGGGTTCGGCGACGCCGACACGTCCTTGTCTGTCGAAATATCACGACGATGACGCTCTTCAGGCTCGTTGTCCGCCATCTCCGCTGGTACTGGGCCAAACGACGCACTCTCTGTAATGGGCACAAAGCGCGACGCAGTGGGCGATATAAAAGAACCCGGATCTTCCATAACAGGCGGAGCGGAAATATCAATCTCTCCTAACCAGGCCGCGACGCGCCCCTTGGCTTCTTGCCGTAGTTTACGCCCTTCTTCGTCCTTCACCTTTTTGCGCTCTCGTCGTCGACCTGCCCTTTCAAGGTCTTCTTCGCTGTGCTTGCTCTTGCCGAGTTTCCGCGAACTCTTGCCTTTCTGGGTACGCGCATCCCTGTCATCATCGCTCGGACTGTGTCCACCTCCTCCCATGTGCTGCGTGCGTTCGTCTGAATCCCGGTCTTGCTCCGGCTCCCGGTCTGGATTTGGTTTTAAAATGCCCTCGCGGTCGGCAAGGGTCAGACTGGAAATGGCACTGTCATTGGCAGTGTCGAGCGGCGGTCCGCTGGGTGGAATGGTAATCGGCTGCACGACGCTACGAACGTGGGGTCGTTCTTCCGCGTCGAACCTGCGCGTGCCGACTTCCGCCAACAGTCGTCGCTCCAACGCATCCAGACCGCTTTCCGGCGGTACGTCCTTTCCCAAGTTCGCTCCCAAACCTGACAGTTCGGTCGGCGCCTTTGGGAACTTGATGGGCGTGATGGCCGCCATGGGTGGCGTGGGCGGTGCGTGAGGCAAGTCCGTCGAGGAAGGAAAACTGGAATGGTCAGCCATCGTTTCCTCCGTCGTAAAGAGTGTGTCGACACGCGGACGTTGCGTGACAGGATGTCCATCTTTGCTGGAAGGGACAGGAGGGGCAGGGAGGGTCTTGTCCATGCCGGAATCGGGGTGCAGATCGAGTTGAGGACCTTGGGGTCCTCGAACGCCTACGCCTACGCCCGCATCGCCTTTGGGGAGATCTGAACTCAGGTTATTGGTTTGCTTCCCGACTTCGTCAGCCATGCGCTCGAGCTGAGAGACGTTGTTGCTCTTTGGGACTAACCCATAGAATGAATGCTTTGGTGACGGCACGGGACGTGGGGAGTGCACAACACCCTGCGAATCGTGCGGATTTGGAAGCGAGGGGATCTGAATGGGGGGTGGGCGGGCGCGAACTGGCGTAGGCGGTTGATCATGGGAATGTGATTGTGAAGGGGGATAACGTTGGGGACTTGGTGACACGGAGCGATAGTGCACAGTTGAGCGAACGTTCTGTGAAGTTGGAGAAGCAACAGCCCCTTTGAAATGATCGAGAGGTGTGTAACCATCGATTGTTTCTATCGGTACGGCAGGATGAATGTAGCTTGTGTAAGGCACGTGTGTGGGCGGCGGTGGCAGGAGCCTTGGTGAAGGTGTATATGACGTTGACAATCCGGGCGTATAATAAGGTGCCTGAGAAGGAGGACCCACGGATATGGAACGTTGCGTTGGTGGCGAATAAGGATAGGGGATATCTTGCCAGTTATGGGTCTCTTGCTCAAGGTGTTGGTTTGATAAACAATGGGAAACTGATCGCGCAGAGGGGGACGTCCATGTGGGATCGTATTGTTGCATCTGGTTTCCGGTATAAAGGGGCATCAATTCGGTTCCAGGAGGGGGCGAGAGCAATCCTGGCGAGACAGGTGCTGTATATGGATAGGGGGAGGACGTGAGATGCGGCGGAGACACTGGATTTCCAGGGACGGCAAGAGAGTGATAAATTGTTAGAGGCAAAATTATGACGGTATCCTCACTGGTGATGGTTAGTAAGCCGTAAAGGAGAAGTTGTAGATAGCGCACCTTCCGGGAGGCATATCAATTCTTAATGTGAGGGCGCAACGTACCTCGAAGAAACCTTCTGTGGACTTTCCGTTATCGTCAACGCGTAGTCCTCCTTTAACACCACGCGAGTGGCGGGGTATATCAATGACAAGACTGGCTATTCCTTCTATTCCTGGAGGAACTGAATATTCTGGTCCACGAAATTCAACTTGTGTAGCAACATCCGAAATATGAGGCGGTGATTTCTCAGCGAAGAATGACTGGGAAGGGTGAAGTTCTCGCGTTAATGTGATCGTGACACCGGATGTCTGGGCAGAAACTTTAGGTGAAAGAGATGACCGGGATAGAACGTACACACCCAACGTTGTGTGTAATTTTTTAATTGTAGCTCTATGCATGCAGATTGTCCACCCACGACTACACCGTTCGTTAGGGTTGCCTGGGCCCAAATCTTGCCTCCTTCCGTAATCACCACGGCTTGTGGTGACGGTGCCTCATCGGTTGGATCCCAACTTTCGACGACTTTTACTTCTCGCTTATCGGTGACGAGACGTTTATCTCCTCTCCATGCCACGCTTACGCTTGCCTGTATCTCGTATCTGATGCTGGCGGGACCAAAGTTAATTGAAGATGGAGAAGATGCAGGGACTGGAAACTGGAAAAAGAACGTTGTCTGGCCACGTCGGGCTGCATAATGATGTGCTGGGAGAGGCCATTCGCCGACCTCGGGGGCATGATCAGAGTACACAGCATTGGAAGGGGGAAGACCTGGTCCTTGGAATATTCTGCGGGAATGGATGAATGTAGAAGTGGCAGAACGGTCTCCACAGTTGAGCTCTTGAATGATGATCAGCGCCTGGTGCAAATGTGGTTGGACAAGGTCGTGTACCTTGAATAGCGTATAGTTCGACCATCATCATGCCTATACCGAGTAAAGACTCGAGGTCGGCGCGGCTCTCTACTTCCATCTTTCCAGAGATGTGTCCGCCAGAGACGTATACCGGATCGGACAGAGAGAGGGTAACCTTGACCTTTGAATGGTGCGGGGACGCATTCATTGGTTCAGGGCGAGATTGAGAGGCCATGGTAGTAGAATAATAGATGGACGAGTCTTGATGAAGTTATTCAAGGTATTTATGTGGACACGATTTCGATTATACGTTGCTCGATGACAGGAGTGTTGTAGAGTAGGACAAGTTGGAAAGTCCACGCGGGTGTCGCCATTGGGTGCCTCGAGATGGAGAATGCATTGCTCAGACGAGGGTGCTCATCATGAGCTGTTCGTTGTGGTCGGAGACGGGCGAGCAAAGATCACTCGGCGCCAAACTGGTTGTTTGTTCGTGTTAGTCATCGACTGTACTTCCAGTCCTTGTACACCGCGTGGAACGACACCCAGAGACGAGGTCGCGGTGTGCACGGCGACGAACGTGCCTTGGGAATGATCACCCAGAACGAGCTCTCTTGCAAGGCAGTGCTGAGCAGGGGGTAGAAGCGAGTGTCTACATCACTTTGAATACGTACCGCGATCGCGCATCGACTTCCTAGCAATGGGTCGGGACTGGGTCTCACAGCGAGCTCGCTCCTCTGACCGGTGTCCAAACGGCGTCGAAAGGGCGCAATCTCAGAAACACTGCACCCATCACGTATCGACCAGCCCTGAACACTCTCACGTGACCCTCTAGCACGCCCTGGATGACTCTGCGACACGGACCGTCCCTAATCGTTTCTCCGATGCGACGCGGTAACAAATCACACAAGGTCAGTCTCGTCCTCTACACCGTCCACAGCACAGCTCACAGCGTTTTGCGCAGGTACCCAATGTCAAACTTCGCCCCGCCCCGCTCCTCGCTCGCCCCACCCGAGTTCACGACCCGGACGCGGCGTACGACCGCAGCTCAGACTCCGAGATGCCTCCCAATGCGAGCATGGTCGACTTTTGTCCGAGACCTTTCAGGGGTTTCACCATATGTGCGACCGGAACAATGGACAAGGTCCGTCACACCAACCCATTCCGACACCCAAACTCACGCTCGTTCAGTCTACCTTGTTCAAAATGGCTTTCGAACTCGGGGCTAGCTCCACGAGCGACTTTACCGACCGCGTCACTCATCTCATCGCGAGCTCACATGGTGGAGCCAAGTACTTGGTGCGTTCTCCTGGACCACCGCCCTTTGCTCTCGCTCACGTGCCCAGTGTGCCCTCGAGCGCAAGATACCTATCATGACTCCGGATTGGATCACAGAGGCACATGCGATATGGTTACGTGGAGACGACGTCAATGTGGAACAAGTGCGGAACCTCACTGCTCTTTGACCTAGACTCATCGTCCGTCCCAGGGCATAGCCAAACACCGACTGCCCATCTTCTCGGGCATCATACTCTCACTCTCGGGCATAGATGACGTCGACCGACGCACCGAGATAAACCGTCTCGTGACAGCCCATCAAGGAGTCTACCTCAAAAACCTTGAACGTCCCGTCAGAGTCACCCATCTTCTGTGCTCGGGCGACACAGAAACCGACAAGATGAAGTATGCAGAAAAGTTCAACAAGCGTAAAGAAGCACACATACATCTGGTTTGGGAGGAGTGGTTCTGGGACTGTCTCGAGTTTGGTGGTGGGTGTTGTCTTGATTTCTGCCATGAGGCCGCCATCGATGTGCTTTTAAAAGGTAGGTTCGACGAAAGAAAGTATCAAGTGAGTCGACCGAGACCAGAACGAAAGTCTATGCACGAAAGTGAGTACCCGTCCCCTCACCAGTCCTTGTTCGTAACTCCTGTCGTTACCAAGACCCTGTATCTTTGCTTCCTGTCCAAAACTCTGCCCCAGGCTCTCACCCGAATTCGGCCATACCCGTTGACAGTGTCGATCAGACAAAGCGGTCAAGGCCCGTTGTTCCCACCGGTAGTTTCACTGTCATAAACAACCTTGCAGTCGACGGTGATGAGGAAGAATTAGCTAACATCAATAAGCCAGTCCCCGCTGTTACCCTCCAACTCTGGCAAAGTCTCCTCAAACCTCGCGGATTCGAACTCGACGGTGGGAAACTCGTTCGTAGTCCTTCAAAGTCGCAAACCACGCGATCGCCGCCTTCCACGCCCACACGATCACATGTTCGGCCGAACACGGCCAATCGCAACGGAACCGGTGTGGAACATGGAAAAGAAAAGGAGAAAGAGAGCGTCATATCGTCCTTTAAACGAGCAAATTCCTTTGTTCCCGTCACTGTGAAAGAACCTACTACTCGACAGCCATTTCGGCGGAATATGACGTGTCCTTTGGTTTGCCCCGGTGAGGCGGGAGGGAGCGGCCTACATGACCCGGTTCAATCAGACGGAGAGTCAGCTATGCAGACGCTCTTTGCTGGGTACACGTTTCGTCTTCTTGGTGAAGCACGCTGTCCAAACGTTCGATTTGCCATCGAGAACGGTGGTGGTGTCGTGATGGATGACGATGCCGAAGAACCGAGTTTCATTGTCGTGAGGTTGATAAGGTGCGTTCGTTCAGTCCGGCTGGCGGTCGCCTCTCGATTCATCATTAACACTGATGACATTGATGGTAGTGGAAGTAAGCTCTATCGCGACGAATTTGACGACTACACACGAACCAAGTACAGGACGGAATGCTGGCTCGAACATTCCGTATTCCACGAACGAATATGTGAACCTGACGAAAACGTATCCTTCACACCACTCAGGATCACGACGCCGGTACCCGGTACGTCCACGTCGACCGCGTTCGCGAAACACTCATAGACGTCGCACACGGGCATAGATGCAGAGAAGATCAATCTGAGTTTGTCTGGTCTAGATCAGTCCGAGCTATGTTGGGCTCGACGTCTCGTGAGGGCAGTCGGTTCGTCTTGCTTTCGTTCTTCCATTAGTCGAGTTAGTCACATTACACTCGTGTAGGGATAACCCTCGAGCCGACATTCTCTCGCCGGTCGACGTACCTTCTCTGTCCCTGTGGAACCGGTGCCAAGTTTGACAAGGCACTGGAATGGCGGATTCCGGTCGTTTCTTTGGCTTGGCTGGAAGACATTGCGAGGATGGGAACTATTCCACCCGTGGACGAATACCTCGTTGGTGGATCACATTTGCGAACATTCGTCGATGCCAGTGAAGAGGATGGTTTCGGGTCCGTTCAGGATTTAGAACCGGTTCTCGATGTCAGGACAGACAAAGGAAAGGGCAAGGAGAAGGAAGTGGAATACCAAATGATGGATATCACAAACGGTAACGCTATCCATGGTTCTCTTTCGCGGCGTGCCGTGACCTATCCTCTTTTCCCTCAGAC
>QFEL01001076.1:0-10897 GCA_003316195.1 Neoboletus brunneissimus | reverse complement strand
GGAGTGCTGACCCGGTAAGCAAGAACTTGGCGGCGTCGATGACATTGGACATTGGATAGGGGTCGTCCAGGTGGAGGTCTGGCTTAACGATGGCGAGTCGGTGGCGAATCCAGTCCTGGATGGTTGATGGAAATCTGGACAGGAACAGCATATTGCATTCCATCTCGGATAGCTTTCCATTAGCAATAAGGATAGCAGATACTTTAGTGAACTTCCTGGTATACTCTCCCAGGTCGTCCTGATGACACATCTGCTTTTTCTGATAGTCCTCTACGAGGTACTGGATGTCAGCTCGGTAATAACGGTTAGCACCTTCACATCCAGGATACAAATTCTTAACCGCAGTGATGAAGTCCTGCCAGATGGCTGGGACGACAGTCGCCTCTGGGAGCGTTTCCCAAACTTCCGCTTCATCCAGATCGGCATAGCGAAGGGAAGCCTTGATTTTCCCTGCATCGTCGAGTCCGACCTGGTCACTGAGGAGGTCGATATCCTCCAGGTAACGAGGGAGCTGAGAGGGCATTTTGCCATCGAATTTTGGAGTGTTAGGAGTGCCGTGAAGAGGCATGAGGATGGGTTGCGGATTGGCCATAGGTGCGACCGGACGAGGTTGAGTTGGTGGTGGAAGTCTTGATGAAGGTACGGATGGCGGTGGAATAATAGGCACAGGGATTGACAACGAAGGTCGGACTGATGAGATGACACGAACAGCGGATTGCGTTGGAGGATGCGGATAGGTAGTACGAGACTCGGATTGAGTAGGAGCAAGCAGATAGTCAGTGTTGTCGAAGAGGAATGCTAACGACGGGGACAACAACCATTCAGATGATGGACGAGATGAGACTGAGGGCTCCCGCAATGGTGGGGAAGAAAGCGAAGATGATCCGTCCCAACTGGAATCGAGCGGCGTTAAAGGTGAGAGCGAGGTCAATTTGACAGATCCAGATCTGCCACGGGAAGGGTTCTGGTGAGGCGTCGAATGCGAGAATGCGCCAGGGAAGAATGGTGAATCTGTAATGGAAGATTCCGTAACGTAATGAGGATCTGTGGATCCGAGTGAGTTGTGACGTGCTCGCTCCGGGGTCACTGGCAGAAGAAGCTCGGAGTTCTTGGACACGTGAAGTCGGCGGAAGTCGGCGAGAAGATCTTCGAGTTCTTGGCGCTGAGGCATAGGTCGAAGCGTCCTTCTCGACAACCCTGTAGAACCCCTCGCGGTGGGCTCCAGTTGTAAAACAGATAGATGGTCTAGGACCAAGGGGGGGAAGTGTCAAGGGGAGCGAGTAAGCTCGTCCCTAAGGGTTCTAGAGTAGGGTGGTTAGTCGATTAGGGTTGCTGCGACAAACCTGAGCAAATAAAAAAAGTGTCCAAGCGATTCTTGGAAATCACAGTGTCGTGAATAAGCAAATCCGGAATGAAAATGAGTAATCCGACCAAGGATGAGGGTCGGACAGACGATAATAGAGCGAGACCAGTCAAGGACGAGGACCAGATAGTGAAGAACGGATGGAAAGTCGATCAAGGACGAGGACCGACGACGACGATGACGAAGGATGTGGCCAGAGAGTTTAGATGTGAGGGATCGAGGCCGAGTGCACAAGATGATCATTCAGATCTAGGGTACAAACTTTTTATAGTCCGGGCATACCCAAGACTTTGGTAACTAAGTTACTGGAGAAGCGCACCAAGAATAAATGTAACTATGCTGTGGCAGCATCTAATCATAAGGGAAGTCCGAGAATGATATAAGAAACATGTTACGGCAGTTAGAACCAAGCAAGGAACGACTTAAGAATAGAAACGGATACTGAAGGACCGTAGACACAATAGTCTGAGACGGATAAACCGGACGTAGAGTAGTCCGGGACGCAAACGTTGATCCGGACTGTGAAGAACTGGACCAGATAGGAATTAAACGAACAGGACGTACCTCGGACCGGACTTGTTGGACACAGGACACGATGGGATGTAGAACTGAAAGCCTGGACAGAGGGACAAGTGGGGAATGTAACCGTAGAGAGCTTCTGGCTCCTGTTACAACTCGACATAGCCCCTATCCTTTTTCGGCCTGACCCCTGTCGAACACCTGTGAGAACCGTCTATACACCTGTACCTCGCCCCTCGTCCTTGTCCCTCCTCGCCTAAGGAGACCGCCACTGCCCTTAACAAGAACTCCTTGCTTGGTCTTACGACTGGACACCACTCGGACCCTTCGTCATCCGTCCCCGTCCCCACTCCGAGTTACCTCCCCCGTCTTACTCTCTGCCCTAGACTCGTTCCCGTGCCTAACCAGGAACGCCCTTTTCCCCATCACCTTGGACCTTCACCAGTCACATCTGGGGATCTTCCCCATCACCATCATTTGTCCTTGTATCGGCCCAGGATCTTCCCCTGGTGCCCTCGTACGCTTTCTCTCTCTTCTTGATTCACCTTGCACACTTTCATTTACCTTACCTTTGGTGCTATCGGCACACCCTTTACCATAAGCCATATGTCCACCGACGTCATGCTGTAGTATTTCCCTTCGCCCTGCTTACGCGGCCCCCACCCTCGCTTATTTCACACCTGGCACTTTAGCTTGCGCGTCCTTCTGACGACCTTGCCCTTTGCCCACACCCGTGGCCCACGTTCGGGCTCCTCTTTATTCGTTATCCTTATATACAGGACGATCCTAGCTAGTTGTACCCTAGCTTCAGCTTACCGGTCCCTACCCCGACCTTGTATCTACCGGTTCCACCTCTGGACTCGTACCTTGTCCATACCAGCTATACCCTTGTATTCGCGTATCCCGCCTATGCAACACCATTGATCGCCTTCTTCCGTTGTCTGGCGCCCCCGTCAGGACATCCTCGATAAGAAGTCGTTTACCGGTCTACGTCTCGGGCCTACCCAGGTTCGAACGTAACAGCTCCTACAACGGGAAATTGAACTACTCCAGGATGCAGAAGCCCACATGCCAGGACTTGCCCCTGTCATCGGATCACAAAAAGTAAGCTGGGTGCAGACCAGATCACATTGGATCGTGCAAAAACATCGCTTGTCCACAGGTGTCATTGCTGAAGCGGAAAGAACCCAGGCAATGAACCCCTGTGGAAACTGGTTATGAACCAGCCTTGCCTGACCTCACCTGAGATCAACCTGATCTCAAAAATCTAACAATGCCTCAATTTTTCATATGACATGTAATTGTACTACATAGATATTGCATGTAATGTGGTAGATTGGCAACTGCAATATCATATTACATCAACAAGACACACGATAAACACGTTGCGAAGTTGCAATCGCACACAGCAAGCTGGCCATCACACCACATCACATCACCTCTACTGCCACGCCTTCCAGCTAGCACATCTTCTCCTTTGTACACAGCTTCAAGCTTTCAATTCACCCTGTTATCTTTTTGCTAACCATTGTTATAGATGCAGGCACCTGCTGTGGCTGCAGCCAATCCCAAACAGTGGGTCTGTATATGTCGTCGATACTGCAATGGACAGCCCCATGCATTGTCCGAGACGACATTCTACAGGCATCTTGCTGCCGCTGATGAAGATGAACACACTCAAATCAAAGTCGTCAAGGCGATGTCTCTTGAGGCAGCCCACAAGATCGTCCTCAAGCCCATCACTGTGAACCTGTCCAACCCTGTACCCTCTGCATCTACCCCAACTTCGAAGCCTAATCCTCCCAGCATCCTGTGCACAACTACCTTACAAGGGCTGGCCAAACAAGCCCGTGAAGACCCAGACACCCAATGAAGGATTGGAAAGTGCAAATGTGCTCGTAACAAAGAAAATGTGCCTCCAGACGTACGTATACCCACTATGAGCTCATCAAAGAATTATACTGACCAACCGACTCATCAGCGCCACGATACCCCATTTCCTGATCATCAGTGTTTTTCCTCACCTCCTTTCAATCCCACCTTCTCTCTGATCACTTCCAATCATGTATCATCTCATTCTCCCAGTCCCCTACCTGCCAACGTTCCCTCTCATTCTCCTACTCCCCTCCCACCTCCCAATGACCCACAAGGCCCTCCTGGCCCTCCACTGGTCCAGAACCATGTGAGGCAAATCCAATATGATAGGAGGCGACCACGTGTCATCAACCTTGACAAACTTTCCTGCTCCACAAACCTTCTGAAGCTCCAAAACACAATGGTCTTCATCAACCTCATCTGGAATGCAACGCTCAGGGATCCTATTGTTACGTTCCAACCGGGTAAGCTGGAGACGTAGGCCTGGAAGCTTCTTCTAATCGAGGAAGTCCTGACGGGGGCGCCAGACAACAGTAGAAGAAGATCAAAGCAGTGACATTGGTGTAAATGCAAAGTACGAGTGCTACAATGCGAGGGGATACCCAGGTGCGAGGTACTAGGGGAATACCAGGCAAGGTCAAGATAAAGTATAAGTGTTCAAAGAGGTCCGGTATATAAGTAAACGAATCAAGAGGAGCCCGAATGTGGGCCAAGGGTGTGGGCAAAGGGCAGGGACGTCAAAAGGACGCGCAAGCTAAAGTGCTAGGTGTGAAGTAAGCGAGGGTGGGGGCTGCGTAAGCGGGGCAAAGGGGAAACTACAGCATGACGTCGGTAGGACGCATGACTAGGGCGAAGGGGTGTGCCGGAGGCACCAACGGTAAGGTAAATGAAGAACGTCAGGGTGAATAAGAACAAGGGAAAAGCATACGAGGGCGCCAGGGGAAGATCCTGGGCAGATACACAGATAAACGATGGTGATGGGGAAGATTCCCAGATGTGACCGGTGAAGGTCCAGGGTGACGGGGAGGTAGGGCGTTCCTGGATAGGCACGGGAACGGGTCTATGGCGGAGAGAAGGTCGGAGGGGGTAACTCGGAGTAGGGTGAGGACGGAAGACGAAGGGTCCGAGCGAAGTCCAGTCAAGGGACCAAGTAAGGGGGTCACGTTAGGAGCAGCGACGGCCTCCCTAGGCGAGGAGGGACGAGGACTAGGGGCGGGGTACAGGTGTGTAGACGGTTCTCACAGGTGTGAGACAGGGGTGAAGCCGAAAAAGGGATAGGGGCTAGGACGAGTTGTAACACCTATTGCCAAGATGACAGAACCGACACTCACCAGACTTCATAATCCACCCACCGCTTCTCTTCAGATCATCAGTCCAGGTGTCAGACACAATATCACAATGTATTTGGCTCTTGAGCACACCTCCCGCAATGTGTATGAATTGGTCATGAAATCCACACGCAACAACTTTGATGGAGCCAATGGAGTGGACGAATGCCTTTCATTTTCAGCTGTAGAAGATCTTATTGTGACCCACACCGGGATTGAACCAATTGAGCACCATATGTGTGTAAATTCATGTCTTGCATTTACTGGCCCATTCTGTTACGGTTCGGCCTGGGGAGGTGACCATAGGCCCGAAGG
This sequence comes from Neoboletus brunneissimus, assembly GCA_003316195.1. NCBI lineage: Eukaryota > Fungi > Basidiomycota > Agaricomycetes > Boletales > Boletaceae > Neoboletus > Neoboletus brunneissimus. The sequence continues at coordinate 5,497 of QFEL01001076.1, read as the reverse complement.
TGGTAGCTCAAGCTAAAGGCGCGAGGAGGTACAGAGGTTGGGCTGGGGATACGCAGGCGAAGGCAGGGATCTAAGGTCCGAAGCCTAAGTCAACTCAGGTCTTATGCCTTGTTGTCGAGTACAAAGAATATGAAGGTCTTGACCGGTCCGGTGACAGGCGAAGACTGATCGCACAAAGGTGAGCTTGTTAAGGTAGATTTCGGGAAGCTAAGCTAGGGTACAAGGAGACTAGCTAGCAGTTTAAATAATGTACCCTACTGCGCACAGACCGAGTCAGAAATGGTAGGTGTAGGGTGAAGGGGAGCGGGTGCGCATGGTGTCCGAGCGGGGGTACTACAACAAGGGCACGGAACGGAGAGAAACGGAGCTAGTACTCGGAAATGAAAAGGCGGAGATGAAGGGGGCGCTGCCCAGGGCGGAGGAGAAGGGTTCGAAATAGAACCTGGGCGAGGTTGTGTGGTTTTAGGGTTTAAGATGAACAGGCACCGACAGAGACCGGTGATGAGTCAGGATAAGATGAGTCACGGCAAGATGAGTCAAAGGAAAAGGCATGGCTTGGGAGGAAGTGTCGCAGGCTTAAGGAACAAGAGAAGGAAAAAGAGTAGCGATGTGAATGAATTGTAACACATTCGAAGAACTAGAGAGATGTCCAACATGTGACACATCTTGTTGGAATGAGTCCAAACTTGCAGCCAACCATGGTTGTCTCAAGATCCCTGTCAAGACGTTCATTACTCTTCCACTTGGCCCGCAGCTCCAAGCCTTGTATCGTGATCCAGAAAGTGCCTGTGCAATGTCATATCTACAGACACGAACACAGGCGATTATTGATGAATATATCCGCTCGCAAAACATCCCCCTCATTGACGATATCGTTGCTGGCTGGGACTTTCTTGGTGCATATCTTGACAGCAACATACAAGATACTGATATTGTCGTCATGGCGTTGATTGATGGTGCGCAACTCTATGAAGACAAGGAATCCAACTGTTGAATCACCATCTGGATGGTTATTAACTTATCGCCTGCCAGCCGTTATCACAAAACGCATGTCATTCCTGGCTTGTTCATTCCCGGTCCCAAGAAACCCAAGAACATCGATTCATTCATGGTTGTTAGTCTCCATCACCTGTCCGCTCTGCAACAAGAAGGTCTGATGATTTGGGATGCCTCCTGGGATCAGGTTTATCGAGCTGGGCTGTACCTCCTCTTCACAACAGGTAAGCATGACAATTCATGCCTTGATTCTCATGCTCATCAATGATTTCTTCCAGGTGATGGACCTGGCCTTGTACATTGGAATGGACTCATAGGACACTGTGGCAAAAATGGGTGCTGTCTCTACTGTGATGTGAGAGGACGACACAAAGACTCCTGCTTGCATTACTACCCTGCTCTTCTGCGTCCTCGTAATCCTTATCGTGACAGCAACCACCCAGATATCTCTTCCTTTTAGCTTCCCCCTGCTGGCAATCAAGAATACTCTGATGATCTCATTTACCTTATGTCTTCCCCCAACACAACTCAGTTTGATAGCCGGCAGACCGAGACTGGCATCTCCAAAGCACCTCTCATCTTAGGACTTGATCCCACTCGATCCCTTGGAGTCCCACTTGCCATGATGACTGACATCATGCACCTTGCTTGCAACATTAGCAAGCTTTTGCTTGATCTCTGGTGCGGGTCGGTCACCTGCATGCCTACCGACGATATTGCCACTTGGAATTGGGCCATCTTTCGGGATAAGGAGTGCTGGGAAGCGCATGGTCAAGCAATTCAGCAATCTGGGTCCTTCCTTCCCCAGTCTTTCAACACCAAACCATGTAATATTGCCGAAAAATGAAACAGTGACTACAAGACTTGTGAATTTGTCATGTATTTGTTCAGTCTCGCTCCAGGTCTTCTCCACATCCTTCTCCCCAACATCTATTGGTTGAACCTCTGCAAGCTTGTCCATGGATTCCAGATCTTATCACAGCATGAAATCACGCATGAAGAAGCTCTCGAAGGCTGTGCGCTTCTTGCATCATGGGAATATGAATTCAAAGAGGTTTACTACCAGTGTTGCAACAACCGACTCCACTTTATCCAGCCATGTGTACATCAAGTCGCTCACCTTGGTCCAGAGACATTCCAAAAAGGACCCAGCATCTGTATGGCACAATGGACAATCGAACGGACAATCGACAATCTGAAGTACAATATATGACAACCATCCAACTATCTCGCGAACTTTGCCATGCTTGGTCTTCGTCGTGCTCGCATCAATGCACTCCTCGCTGCTTTGCCTGAACTTGACAATGCTCACACTGGACTTCCATGAGGTGCAGTTGATCTTGGCAATGGCTATGCACTACTCCGCAAACAAGACAAAGTACCGGTCCTCCCCTCTGATGGAACTTTCAGGGCCATTTTCAAGTACCTTGGCCGCCCTCATCCCATTCCCAAGATACAACGTTGGGCATGGCTTCTCTTACCAAATAAACAAATTGCTCGTAGTGCTTGGTGGGAGAAGCGACGATCTTCAGCTGATGTGCGAGTATCTCGTATGGTCAAGGTGAGCCTTGGTTTCATTTTGCTTGTAACTTACTAAATTACACTTAGTTTAAACTCATTGGGCATCTGATGTATGGAGAAGTGGTCTACTTCACAAGATTGGCTGTGCCTGATAATAATGGAGGTTTACGATTCACAAATGTCAGCCTCATCCATTCCTTTTCACTCCCTGACAATGACATTCTCCAGGCATCTCGAATGACTGTCCCACTCTGCTGCAAGATTGAGGCAGTCTTGGTCATACACATTGAAGACATCTTGGGTGTAGTTGCTGTTATTCCGTATGTTGGCATATTGCCAGCACCAAACAATGTACTTGGTGAAGATGTGGGTGAAGAAGCTTTCTTTGTCGTGGAACAGCCTGGTCTGTCTCGTCATACTGGTTAAGCTGATGAGCACGCAGGGGAAGACAATGATGTTGAGGACGAATAACATCCTTTTCTCTAGCTGTTCATGTTATACTGTGTTGTATGTAGTTTGTATGCACACTTTCAATGCAATATCACTGGCCCGGGTTGAGTTCTTCTATTCCATGGCTCGTGTAATAGAGTTTACAGAGTGATTCGATGTACTGTACATATCTTAGATGGTGCTCTTCAAACGAACATGGCTACTTATAGCCACTCCCAGAAGTCGTTGGCTTTTTGTACTTGAAAGCCTTCTGGAAGGCATTTAGATTAACTGGTTTGAATAAGTGGAATGAAACGTACTTTTTCAGGGCTTGCGCTGTGGGGCCTCTTGGTCGAAAGATGGAATTCGGGCTTGTCATCTGGACTCTCAGGTTCTGTGAGGCTGTCATCACTAGTATCTATTAGCATTGTCAGATCCGTCAGTAGATACAATAGTTACACGAGCAGTGTATCATAGCTACTTACCAATTTCCTTGCGATGTTTCAAGTTGTTGCAGGTATTGGGTCCTGAAGAGACCAGCAGGGAGATATAGATTTCAGGACACTTGTGAACTTTTGCTGGTTTCACCTTGGGCTTTGGAGTGGCTGCAGGATCTTGTTCCAGTTTAGGTGCTATGGTAGATGAGACAATCTCAATCGTGTTATGTTTGACCGTAATGAGTGACACGACTCGTGTCTGCTAAGTCCCGAATGGACTATTCCTAGGCCTGGAGCTAGGTCTCCGAGGCATTCCTGACGACAGGGGCGTTACTTCCTAGCGAAGGGGGTAGGGGAGCGAGCCGAGCAAAGTGAGGCGAGGTCGGGGAGATGCGATCTCGGAACTTGTAGACACGAAGTATTGTGTAGATCAAAGTTACCATACACAAGGAACCTACGCGCTATTTATAGTAATAGTTTAAGGCCCGCTCGGTAGTAGTAAGTCAAACGGGGAACTATGAGACAGCATACGAGAGAATGCTGCCGAGGAGAATAGAGTCCGTGGCCAATGAGGAAGGAGTCAACCGGGATCAATAAGTAAAGGAATAGTCACCAAGTCGCGGGAGAAGTATAAGGGGAAAGGGTCTGTGCTTACATCCTCACTACAGGGTCCTCTCCAAAAGCTTCCGAGAAGGCAGTGTTCCACACTGCTTCGTCCCCTAGCGTTGTTAAAATGTCTATCCACTCGTCGGTTTCCGTGATCGTGGGAAGGGATATCTCGTGACCAGTCACGAGGGTCGTAGTCGTAACAAATCGTCTGAGAGAGGTAGATTAGGTAGATTGTTAAGCCAATAAGAATGGACCCACCAATGCCACCTTTAGTTGTGGGCACATGTGCACATAGGTATATGTGTCTTCAGGGTTCCTCAGAGGAACTGCAATCCTCATAAAGCTTGCACTGGCAAGACCTAGGTCAACAGGTGAAGGTGGCATGCAAGTAAAAGTGGCGGTGACAGCAGAATGAGCATGTTACGTTCCAACCAGGTAGCTGGAGACATAGGCCTGGTGGGATCTTCTAATCAAGGGAGTCCTGACTGGGGCGCCAGACAACAGTAGAAGATCATCAAAGGGATGGGCATTGGACGAGGTGCAAGGTACAGGTGCTACGATGTGAAGGAAAGCCCATAAGCACAAGGGAGGTACCAGGTAAGACGAAGATAGGGAGTAAGTAAGGTAAGGTGTCTGGTATATAAGTATATAAATGAAGAGGAGCCCGAATGTGGGCCAAGGGTGTGGGCAAAGGGCAAGGCCGTCAGAAGGACGCGCAAGCTAAAGTGCCAAATGTGAAATAAGCAAGGGTGGGGGCCGCGTAAGCGGGGCGAAGGGGGAAAGGCTACAGCATGTCGTTGGTGGACGTATGACTAGGGTGGAGGGTGTGCCGATAGCACTGGTGGTAAGGTAAATGAAGAGCAGCAAGGTGAATAAGAACGCAGAGAAAGCGTACGAGGGGACCAGGGGAAGATCCTGGGCAGATGCAAGGACAAATGACAGTGATGGGGAAGATCCCCAGATGTGGCCGGTGAAGGTCCAAGGTGATGGGGAAGAAGGGCGTTCCTGGATAGGCACGGGAACGGGTCTATGGCAGAGGGTAGGACGGGGGAGGTAACTCGGAGTGGGGCGAGGGCGGAAGACGAAGAGTCTGAGTGGTGTCTAGTCGTTAGACCAAGCGAAGGAGTCACGTTAGGGACGATGACGGTCTCCTAAAGCCAGGAGGGACGAAGACGAGGGGCAAGGTACAAGTGTATGGGCGGTTCTCACAGGTGTGAGACAGGGGCTGAACCGAAAAAGGGATAGGGGCTAGGCGGGTTGTAACAGGCCGCGTAAGCGGGGCAAAGGGAAATACTATAGCATGACATCGGTGGACGCGTGACTAGGGTGAAGGGTGTGCCGATAGCACCAACGGTAAGGTAAATGAAGGACGACAAGGTGAGTAAGAACAAGGGGAAAGTGTACGAGGGCGCCAGGGGGAGATCCTGGGCAGATGCAAGGACAAATGACAGTGATGGGGAAGATCCCCAGATGTGACCGGTGAAGGTCCAAGGTGACAGAGGAGG
>QFEL01001071.1:0-17569 GCA_003316195.1 Neoboletus brunneissimus | reverse complement strand
TCCCGTTGATTGGTACCCGATCGAAGTACAGGCCATCTCTGTCAATGCGACCTTTGAGATGGATGGTTATGTCAGTGGTATCTTGCCGGTTGTCAATACCACTTTGCCACGCATGAGCTGCAACCAGAGTATGAAATATTTGTTAAATATACAGATCTACTGACGAAGCCGCTCTATAGATATAAGTGGAAGTGGAATGATTGCCTCGATGGCAGCAGTGAATTTCAATAATACCAATTACCTTGCGTCGGTCGTCTGTCCGTACACATGGCAGGATGCACTGGACGCACAAACCATCGGTGAGCTGGAATTCTTTATCGCTCTGGCGGATTCACTGAGAGTTCTTCCTAGTTGTCTACCACGCTGGAGTCGGAAAGTACGCTTCGTTACCTCCAACTATATGTGAGATTGTACTTCTCCTCACCCAGTCCTCCGTGGTATATGCCAATCAGCTCATTACCTCAACCCCTCAAAACACAACCGCGATTCCATACCAACACAATCTGAACTATTGGGTGACACTTTTCATCGAACTAGAAGAGTGGGGATTTCAGACCGCCAGAGTGAATTCTCTAGGAAATATGCTCACGTCGCTGTTGACTGCTGGACCGACATCCTTCTCTGAGGCACCGGTCCAGAGTTACCAGTTGTTCCTGGTCAGTGTTACTCTAGGTACATGGTCATGAAACGTTCACAGGATTACTCTAGCAGGAGTATTGGAAGGGCGTGGTTGAAGCCATGGGAACTGTGAGTGTAGTCTTGCTTCGCGTTCAATACTCATCATGGAGTTATCCTGCTGACATATTGTATGAAGGCGCTCCGTTCTGGATACACGGCATATCCACAAAACGTGAGCTCTTTGCGAACACCCATAAGCGGAACCCAGAACATCTCTACTATGGGATGGTCCTTTGATAAGGATGCGCGGGCCTATGCGCTTATTCCCATCACTATAGCTGCAGTCATGACTTTTGGTGCGATCTCGTTCGCCCTTTACCACATTCACCGATTCGAACGATGGGAGGGGAGACAGGAGACAGGACTCTTGGAGAATGCTGCATATGGCGATCAGCTAGGGTGCTTGGTAGTGCCTCACACACCGATCAGGACATTCGACGTGTCGGATCCTACCCACCTCATTGTGGCATCGGCGGTGCAACGGATTGAGGGTAGGTACTGGGAACATCACGAAGAAGCAGTAGTGTTTTTCCGGCTGGAACGATAGGTGGCGCTCTCGCAGGTCGAGTTGTCTTTCACCATGAGGTCTGGAGACGTGTTAGAATGCTACGGGATCAATTTTTAAGGATGATTGGTAGTTTAGTAGATCACATGTCTAATTATTGGTTCTACATATACGTGCTAATGGTGTTCGGGTTACTATAGGGTACAGTGACCAATGTCGAAGGCATAAGTTAAGTGTCACCAATTCTGGAAAGTTGGAAATAGTTGTGCAATTACACTGGTGGATATGTAGTATGTTCCGAGTCATAATGCATAATGTCTGGAGCGATGAAAGTTGACGTTGATGCACTATGAGATTTATGCAATATGAGAGTGCATTTCGGCTGCCAGTGGGAGAGGGATCAATCGATCGAGTGCAATCCCCTGATGCTATGGGCATTATGAGCTAGTATGCACACATTACCATAGAAACAGCTGGACTTGTAACGAGTAGCAACCCATACCAAGGTGGCGTGACAAGAATATATACAAACCCTTTACTTACCTTGACTACCGGTACCTACAGTACAGCTGAAACCCTAACTACAGCTGACAGTACTAGCCATCAAAAAAACCCTACCTACTCGCAAGTGGTACCATACCTGTTATTAGAGGATGAGATGATGATGGATGATGGACTCCAGAAGGAAAGGGGCCAACAGCACACAAAAGAGGGAGAAGGGTGCATTGGCGGTTGTAATTTTACCAAGTCCCAGCATTTGGTGTGCCCGAATCAATCTGACTGCTTGTCAACACCATACCCTTTTTTATCTTTCTGTGTGTACTGCTGCCTCTTATAGGTGGTTTGCTGCGGGCAACACAGGAATACAAGATTTGATGAGTTGTGAGATCTTTATAATATAATATGATGAATGAGATGAGAAAGTTTCAGTCATTTGTCGTGTGTCTTGGGCTTCAAGCTGGGGAAAGGATGTCGATGTAATATTATATACCTTATTTTTCATTTTTTAACTTTAAACACCATACACACCTTTCACCTTCACTCTCACTCAATGCATGCACATGACCATGGGAACACACACGTGATCAGGTCTAGACCCATGACATCATCAACATGTGTTATTAATTTCTGCTCTTCTCTCACATGTTGCTTCTTTCTTACTCATCTTTCCCACATTACTCATTATCATTCGTAATAATTCCCACGCCAAGCATGGTCTGTGCCACTTCATGTAACATATATAAAGTAGATACTTTGCGACTGGAATCCCCAGTCTAATCCACTTCATTTCTGGCTTTCAGAGGTTACTAGTGGGTCGAGCAGCGTCTCTTCCTTGTGGCCTTATTGGAGCTCCAACAGTTATGACCTGAGAACTTGGCTACCTCCCATCTCACCTCTATTTTTCATTCGTGTGGCTCTGGCGTATAGTCATTAGACAGATCTGGCCAGTGTTGCAGACTTCATCTCTGGAAGTCATAACACTTGGATTAGACTGTTATACGCTGCCCGGATCCTAGGGCTAAAGGACTTCACCTTCTTCAATTTCATTTCTTCTACCCCTGCCGCTTTTAGGGAACTGCCTAGGAAGCAGAGATTAGAATCAGTAGTTAATAACCTTCTATCTCCCTCCCTTGAGGTGATACCTGTGCAGAGGTTGTGCTCTGTTTGCAAAGGTCAATGTAGCCCCTGCCATAGGATTATGGCTGAGACTATCTCATTTCGTTAGTCCTCGAAGTGATTCGAGAGGTAGAGCGTCATTATCACAGTTACTTAGTTTATGTGTAGTTTTGTTCCTGGTCGCTGTGGCCCCCAGAGAACTTGTTACGAAACCTACCAGAGAAGGAGATATTACCTCCATAGTAGGAAATACTTTTTATGTCGCATCGTTTGCAAAGTCCCCAGAGTTTGGTTGAAAGATACCAGACAGTAAGGACTCATCAAGATGGATCCTGATACGTTGGATGATTTGGTTAGAAGGATAGCCGATTTGAACTTGGAAAAAGAAAAGAACAATGTTATGAAAAGAGTCAAGGATCCCAGAACATGGGACAGGGAAAGGAGGATGTTCCACCTTTGGTGGGTCAAGTTACGGTTATGGGTTGAAGCCCAAGTGTTACGGTTGCGTAACAGAGTGTACTCGCAATTCATACTTATCGTTTCTTTCTTAGTTTCTCAGTCACGTGACTGGATCACGTGCAACACCATGTCTATCTTATTTCTTCTTACCTTTCTTTAGGAGACAACGGACTCCGTGCAACTCTGAGATACCCCTTGAGGGTCACGTGACAAGGTCATGTGCTAGTCCAGATCTCAAATGGACACTTTATCCATATATGGTTATATTTCTTCACACATTCATCTCTGCTTATGATTCTCTTCCATTCTGCCATGCTGTGTGTGCGCCTCATGCCTTTCATCACTGTTACACTTCCATTCCACATGCATATGCCTTGCTTATTTAATTACCACTCGCCCTATGCCCTAGATCAGAGATCTAGACACAACATGTACAAGTAGATAGTATGATATATAATGTAATATTATATACCTTATTTTTCATTTTTACACTTAACATCTCCACAACATTTTTCCTTCAAATATTTTCGATGCATGCACGTGACCGTGGGAACATCACGTGACCAGGTCTAGACTCATGACATCATCAGCACATGTTATTAATTTCCGCTCTTCTCTCACGCGCTGCTTCTTTCTTACTCATCTTTCCCACATTACTCATCATCATTCGTAATAATTCCCATGCCAAGACTGGTCCGTGCTCACCCTTGTAACATATATAAAGTAGATACTTTGCGACTGGAATCCCCAGTCTAATCCACTTCGTTTCTGATCTTCAGACCTTACTAGCGGGCTGAGCATTGTCTCTTGCCTTGTGGGATTATTGGGATTCTAACAGCTGCGAATTTGGCACTTGACTACTCCACTCTTCTCTTCTACCTTCGCGAGCTTCTGGTGTATAAGCTATAAGATAGTCCGGCCAGTGTTCGAGACCTTAGTCCCTATAAGGTTATAACATATAAGCCCAGGGAGCTACAGCTGGTATCTCCAGTCTAGTTCTCTTGGGAGTTTACACCCAATAGTTCCTCTCAGTCGCTCTCCTCTTTCTTGTTGGTTTTAGTTGATTTTGCCTAAGCCTTGCTTTGGGCCATTTCACCAAGAATGGAAATCGAACAAGCTTCACACCATAGCAGTGCTCTCACGCCTAGAGGACAAGGTGGCCGGTTTCGCACAACTGTCCCTCGAAATGTTCCTAGAAAATGAGGACAAACAAGAAATAAACCCTGAGACAATGGTACCCAGGGGAAGATTGGGGGAAAAAGCTTGGCCAAATTGGCTAGACGTCCAAGCAAGCATCAAAGCCTATTTCCGAATAGATGTTCTGGAACATGAGGCTTGAAATGGCTAGAAGCTTTATGCCAAAACGGGAAGTCAATTGACATCTTCCTCCAGGAGTACGAAATCCTGGTAAAAGAGGCAAACATTGATAACCATCACTCTGTCAGTCTGCTGAAGAAGGCGGTAGACTACCGAATTTATCAACAACAAGAGTTAAACGGTTCAGCCTCAAAGTTCCATAACCTCTTGGAACAATACAGGAAAGTTGGTCGCTCCTTCAAGCAAATGGCAATAGAACAGGGACCCCCATCTTGTTCCTTTTTCCCATGTCCTCCTCCGCAGCCCACAGGCCAATACTTTTATCCACCACCACGGCCTAACAGCCAATCTTCATCTGCACCTCATGCTGGGCCTAATCAGCACTTTACTCCAACGGGCATCCAACCCAGAAGAGGAGCACCAATGGACATTAGTGTCCAACAAACCACTCCACCTTCGCGTCCCAATAACTGTACCTGCTACAGATGTCAACAGGTCAGCCACATTTGGCCTAATTGTCCAACCAATCCCAACTGCTGGGCTCCTCGCCCCCAAACTTGGCAGCAGTACCTATGGGATTACAACTCTGGAACTTTTGTCCCTAATTCATCATTTTATTCTCCCCCAGCTGAAGCACAAGTGGCTCAGCACTACACAGGTCGACCCCTCCCACCTGTTCCTACTCCAATGATCGCTCAACAAGTGATGTCACAAGGAAGCTTTGTCTTGGCAGAGGCTGAAGCATATTATGTTACATTCGAACCTGGGTAGGCCTGAGACGTAGACCGGTAAGCGACTTCTTATCAAGGATGTCCTGACGGGGGCGCCAGACAACGGAAGAAGGCGATCAAGGGTGTTGCATAAGCAGGATACGCGAATACAAGGGTATAACCGGTATGGACAAGGTACAAGTCCAGAGGTAGAACCGGTAGATACAAGGTCGGGGTGGGGACCAGTAAGCTGAAGCTAGGGTACAACTAGCTAGGATCGTCCCGTATATAAGGATAACGAATGAAAAGGAGCCCGAACGTGGGCCAAGGGCATGGATAGAGGGCGAGGACGTCATAAGGACGTGCAAGCCTGAGTGACAAGTGTGAAATGTCCAAGGTAAAGGCCGTGTAAGTGGAGGTGAAGGGGAAAGACTACAGCATGACATCGGTGGATGCATGACTAGGGTAAGGGGTGTGCCGATAGCACCGGTGGTAAGGTAAATGAAGGATAACAAGGTGAATAAGAAGAAGAGAAAGGGTATGAGGGTACTGTTACAGTTCGACCCTGGATGAGGCGACCGTAGACCCGAAAGGTAGAAGCTCCTAGAGAGAGGGGTGAGGGCACAAGTGGGAACAAGGATCAGAGGTCCAAGGTTCCAGTCGACTCAGGTCTGAGGCCTTGTTGTCGAGTACAAGGGATGCGAGGGAACTAGCTGGTCCAGTGACAGGCGAAGTTGGATCGCGCAAAGATGAGCTTCAAGCGGTAGATTCGGGAAGCTAAGCTAGGGTACATGTGTACTATCTAGCGGTTTAAATATTGTACCCTAATGCGCACAGACCAGGTTGGAAACGGTAAGTTCTGGGTGAAGGGGAGGGATGCACGTGGTGTCCGAGCGGGGGTACTACAGCAAGGGCACAGAATGGAGGGATACGGAGGCAGTACTCGGAAATGAAGAAGCGGAGATGAAAAAGGGGGGCTGCCCGGGGCAGAGGGGAAGGTTTTGGAAGAGAACCCGGGCTAGGCTGTGTAGGTTTAGAGTTTAAGATGGAAAGGCACCGATAGTGATCGGTGATGAGTCACAGTAAGCCAAGTCACGATAGAACGGGTCAAAAGAGAAGGCATAGGCAGGAGCCAAAGGAGAAGGCATAGGCAGGAAGAGTGTACCGTAGAGTAGAGGGAAAAGAGTAGCTGTACGGGTAAATTGTAACAGGTACCAGGGGAAGATCCAGGGCAGATACGAGGACAAATGATGGTGATGGGGAAGATCCCCAGATGTGACCGGTGAAGGTCCAAGGTGATGGGGGAGAAGGGCGTTCCTGGTTAGGCACGGGAACGAGTTTAGGGCAGAGAGTAGGATGGGGGAGGTAACTCGGAGTGGGGACGGGGACGGATGACGAAGGGTCCGAGTGGTGTCTAGTCATAAGACCAAGTAAGGAGTTCACGTCAAGGGCAGTGGCGGTCTCCTTAGGCAAGGAGGGACAAGGACGAAGGGCGAGGTACAGGTGTATAGACGGTTCTCACAGGTGTAAGACAGGGGTCAGGCCGAAAAAGGATAGGGGCTATGTCGAGTTACAGGGACAAGTTTGAGGCCGAGGCTAAACACCGTGCCATGGACACTTTAAAAGGGCAGAGTTCATAGATGATGAGGGCATTTACGAACAATCTTCTTCTTCTTTTTCAATTTCTCTTGGTAGTCATACACTGGGTTTGGACGATAAGACTATGGACGAAAACACCCTAGTAGACTGCAATGATTCAGATTTTCCTACTTGTACATTAGATGACGATTTTGCCACAATCAATTCTCATTCCATAAGGGCGACTCCCACGAGCGTGGCACCAGAATTAAAAAATAGCATGCTTAATTCCCTTGTACAGCAAGTCAAAAATTCTTCTCAAACTCCTCAACAAATAACTATAAATAACACCACACTCTCTCACGGTGGCAAGTTCTCCCTTAACACTATCATCAAAGTCAAGAAGGAAGGTCAATGGCGTAATCAACATGTTCAGGCTCTTCTTGATTCTGGTGCCTCCCATACCTTTATCGATGAACAATATATGATATGACAAGGTATTCCTTATTATAACATTCCATGACCAATCACAGTGCACAACGCCGACAGCTCTCAAGGAGCAATAGGCCAAGTCACAAAAGGGGTCACATTAATTATTACCATAGAAGGACATTCAGAGGTGATTGACACCTATGTTTCCAAACTAGGCACTCACTGCCTCATTATCGGATATGATTGGCTATATCGCCATAACCCTGATGTGGACTGGGTCCACAAAACAATCTTTTTTCCATGTTGCACTATTTATTGCAAAATGATGGGACATGGACCAATCGCCGCTTCCCCCTCAGTCCCATCAGAATGTACTTCCATTTGTTTAATAGAAGAAGGACTAACTGAAAAGGTTCCAGAAACCTACCACGAGTTCCTAGATGTATTTTCTGAAAAGGAATCAGAACACATGCCAGAGCAAAAGCCTTGGGACCATGCAATCGATCTAAAACCCGACTTTGTCCCAAAGAAGGGTCGAGTCATTCCTTTATCAGACCAAGAAATGGACGAAGTTCACACATTCATTGATAAAGAACTTAAGAAAGGTTATATTCGGCCTTCCAAATCCCTGAAAACCATGCCTGTATTCTTTATTCCAAAAAAGGACAGTAAAAAATGATTAGTCATGGACTACAGATATTTAAATGAAGGCACTATTAAAAATGCCTATCCCTTACTGTTAATCTCCACTCTGATCAACCGTCTAAAGGACGCAGATCTCTTCACTACGCTAGATCTATAATGGGGATATAATAATGTATGCATCAAAGAAGGCGATGAGTGGAAAGAGGCATTTGTTACCCCCATCGGATCCTATGAACCAGTCGTAATGTATTTTGGAATGACCAACTCACCCCCCACCTTCCAGCAGATGATGAACAATATATTTAATAATATGTACATGGTACTAGTAATCTACATTGACAACTGTATGATATTTACAAAAGGGAAAAGCCGTGAAGAACATGAGGACTTTGTAAAAGAAGTTCTTTGTAGGCTCAGGGACAACGATCTATATGTAAAACCAAAGAAATGTTTCTTCTCCCAAAAGAAAGTGGACTTTTTAGGAATGGTAGTATCTAAAGAGGGGGTAGAGATGCAGGAGAAGAAGGTGTCTGGAGTCTTGGACTGGCCCACTCCCACACGCCTAAAGCAACTGCAAGGCTTCCTCGGACTCTGTAATTATTATCATCACTTCATATTATGATTCACTTGTACACCTACCCTTTTTCCTACTCTTTTCCCGCTATGATACTCCTCCCTCATCTATGCTTTCTCTTTCGATTCGTTACTTCGCGACCCATTGTACTGTGACTCATCACCAACCCATGTCAGCACCTTTTCATTTAAACTCTAAACCACACAGCCTAGCCCGGGTTCTCTTTTGAACCCTTCCCCTCCGCCCCGGGCAGTGCCCCTTTCATTTCCATTCTTCATCTCTGACTACTGTCCCCATTCCGCTCCACTTAGTGCCCATGCTGTAGTACCCCTGCTCGGACACCATGCGCACCATCTTCCCTTTGCCCCATAGCTACCTTTCTTGGCTCGGTCTGTGCGCAGTAGGGTACACTATTTAAACAGCTAGCTAGCACCTTTGTACCCTAGCTTAGCTTACCCAAATCTACATCGTAAAGCTTACCTTTGTGCGACCCCACTTTGCCTGTCACTGGACCGGCTAGCCCTTGTATCCCTTGGTACTCGACAACAAGGCAATTGACCTGAGTCGACTGGAACTATGGACTCTCAATCCTTGTTCCCCTCTGCATCTCCACTCCCGGACCCCTTTGTACCCTTCCTTGTACCCACGCCCTCACTCACCTAGTCACGAGCTTTCACCCTTTGGGTCTATGGTCGTCTATCCCAAGTTGAACCGTAACAAAAGCTAAGCTCTCTTCACCGCGGTTACTATCACCGTAAACCACCCACCATTTCCCATCCCATCGACAACTACGGGTGGCGTGCCGCCTACTCAAAATCCCTGTATGACACTGAGGAAAACCCTCCATCTGAGGAAGAGTCAGAGCAGTCCACCAACCTTGACCTCCCCATCCCTGACAAAGAACAGGAACACTCTAGCCTCCTTCTGAGTCATCAACTCTCTGCCCAACTCTCTATTCCCCAAGAACCCACCCCACCCTCTCCAACCCCAATCACCACTAGACCCGTCTTTCCTCTTCCCACCCCATTTACCTCGCATCACACACCTACTGTCACCCGACCACCTATTCCCCCTCCTTTCCCTAAGATGTCTTCGACCAAACCAGTCGAACTCCGCATTGGAACCCCTGAAGCCTTCAATGGCGACTACAAAAAGGCGCATGCATGGATGGACACCGTCCAGTTCTATCTCTTGGTTAACTCCGACGTCTACAACGACGAGAACAAGAAGGTCACGTTCGCCCTCTCATACATGACGGAAGGGACTGCCAAGACCTGGGCGGAAGCCTTCCGCTGAAATGCCATTGGCCCCACCACAGTAACCTTCAGAACCTTCACCGACTTTGCCAAAGAATTTTATAAAGCCTTCCAACACCAGGATACCATTGGAAACGCCATAGCCTGGCTCTCCACCACCCAGATGACAATGAAGAAAGATAGGACTTTTGACCCCCCACTCGCCACCTATATCGCGGAATTCTGGGGGCATGTCCAACAAGCTGCCATTAAGGACGATAACGTCCTCATTGGATACTTCACCGCAGGAATCCCTTCCTCTATGATAAGACGCATCATGTTCCTCAACACCGTCCCCACCACCATCGCTGACTGGTATTCCAAGGCCGTCCACTTCCAGAACCAGTGGGAACGGGCTGATGAAATTGCCAAGAGAAACCTACAACCCACACGTCAAACCTACCACTCCTTTTCTCCCACCCCAACCCCTAAGAAGGACCCCAACGCGATGGACACCTCAGCCATCAAAGTAGAGAAGATGACCCCGGCCATTAAAAAGCAGTGTATCGAAAAGAAACTCTGCTTCTGATGCCACAAACCAGGTCATCGATCCGCTCGATGCCCCTACTTCACCTCCTCCTGCAAGCAAGTAAACGCTGTAGCCGAAGAAACCAAGGATAAGGGTAAAGGGAAGGAGAAGGATGACGTCCCAAATCTGATTGACTGCGAGGACAATGACGAAGATACCCCGACTGTACATCGGGTTCACTATCCCTCCTTGGGTTTTTAAAAGGGGAAGCAGCCTCGACGCCTCCTTCCCCTACTTCTTCCTGTGCCTCTGTACTAGTACGAGATATCTCTAAGAAAATGCAAATCTCCATCCAAGTCATAGTACCATCGCACACCCTGAAAGCCGTTGAAACCCGAGCCCTCATCGACAGCGGTGCAGACATCTCCTGTATCGACTGGGACTTCATCCACAAACACCACCTCCCTGTCTGACGCCTGAAAGAACCAATCGTAGTCCGAAATGTCGACGCCTCTTATAACAAAGACAGGGTAATCAAATTCACTGCCGACCTCTTCGTCAACATCGAAGGAATCGCCCAACGGGTGACCTTCCATGTTATGAACTGCAGACATGAAAACCTCATCCTTGGCCTCCCATGGCTTCGCGCTGCCAATCTGGTCATTGACTGGACCACCCCCACCATTTGCCTTGACGAATCAATCAACCAGTCCGAAGAACTCTTCCTCGCCCAAGTAACGGACACCCACCATCATGACTCCAAGTTCCGCCGCCCAGAACCACCCCACCCCCGAAGGCATATCCCCACCACCCCATCAGAAGATGCATACCTTTACTCCTACCTAGACCACCTCTCTGAAAATGAATGGATTAGGGCCACCTACACAGAGTACGCAGTTAACCGCATCCTCAAATGTGGCTCGCGCTACATCTCGAGGAACTCCCTCCTCGTCTGTAAACTGACCACCGCCACCAACCTCACCATCACGGCAGAAGCCACAAAGAAACCCATCGTCCTCCCCCCTGAATATTCCCAATTTGCCTCTGTTTTTGATGAAGAGGCCACGGCCATGCCACCATCCCGCCCCTATGACCATGAGATAAACCTTGACAAGTCCTTCATACCCAAGATCGCTAAAGCCTACCCTCTCGCCCTGGAAGAATGACTCGCAGCAGAAGCATTCCTGGACGAAAACCTCAAATCCGGGAAAATCTGCCCCTCGAATTCCCCACAAGCTTCCCCCTTCTTCTTCGTAAAGAAGAAAGACGGTTCTCTCCGCCCCTGCCAAGACTACTGGTATCTAAACAAACATACGATCCGGGATGCCTATCCCCTCCCATTAATATCCGACCTCGTCGATAAACTCCACGGCTCTAAACTCTATACCAAGTTTGTGTTACGGTTTGTCCTAGGGTGGGACTACCATAGGCCCGAAAGGTGAAAGCTCCGAGAGGGAGAAGTGGGGTTCGAGGTGCACGAGCTGGGCGGGGGTGTCGAAGGACGAGACGTGGGCGGGAACTCGGATCAGAGGTCTGAGGTTCCTGTCGACTCAGGTCTAAGGCCTTATTGTCGAGTACAAGGGTGCGAGGAGACTAGCCGGTCCAGCGACAGGCGAAGTCGGATCGTGCAAAGGTGAGCTTCTAAGGAGTAGATTCGGGAAGCTAAGCTAGGGGACAAGTACGCTAGCTAGCCGTTTAAGTAGTGTACCCTAGTGCGCACAGACCAGGTCAGGAAAGGTAAGTATAGGGCGAAGGGGGGAGGGTGCGCATGGTGTCCGAGCGGGGGTACTACAGCAAGGGCACGGAATGGGGTGGAACGGAGACAGTAGTCGGAAATGAAGAGCGGAGATGAAAGGGGGTCTGCCCGGGGCGGAGGGGAAGGGTTCGAAATGAACCCAGGCTAGGCCGTGTGGTTTAAGGTTTAAATGAAGAGACGTGTGACTGACTGTGACTGACGAATGCGTGAGAAGTAAGAAGCATAGGTAAGGCTAAGACGAGCGGAAGAAAGAGGGAAGGAGAAGAAAAGGTAGATGTAGGGGAGAAGAAAAGGTAGATGTAGGGGAGAATCGTAACACCTACATGTCTGAAAGTGATGCAAACACCTCACTGGAGTTACCCTGACTCCTTTGCAAGTTTCGTGGGGAGTTGCATCGGCAGGAACAGTTGAACGCAAGGCAAGCGACACTGGATAGCTGTTGGAAGTCATAGTCACATTGAATGTCACACTTGTCACAACGTGGTCACACAATGTCACACATTTCGTTCTGCATATTTCTCATATTGCATAGAAAAATCACCTGCTCAACCAGTATGCATTATGAGCAAGTGTACTGTACTAGCATGTAGATACAGCAGAAATGCTCATACTAGTAAGGGTCATTATGGTTGTAGGGGTATAGCATAGAAAAATCATATTTTGTAATAACTGATATAGATACCTGCAAACGAGTACAAGACATAAAAAACATACAACGCCATCTTGATGGAATGGAAGAATCTTGATCGAACAGCCCCCATCGCGCCTACCAAGCCATTGATTCGCATCAACCCTGAAGAAGATCCTCCGCCCTCGTCGACCGCCGTACGATCCGACACTTGAACGGCTTAACGTGACTGCAAATCCAGTCGTTAGTAAATACACACCAGAGAACCTAGTAATGAAATCACCGTGCGGCACCCTCCGTGGTGTCATACGTCGGGACGCACTCGACACCATTCTCGATACATCTCGACACATCCAACGTCGCCAGTGCCATTGCAATGCATATAAATATCGACACCTCCGCCAGGTTCGCGCCCGGACACGAACGTCTTCCGTATCCGAAACATACCTCACGCGGGTCGAGCTGCTGATTCTCGCCAAGAAACCTCTCTGGATCGAATACATCTGGATTAGGATATGTATCTGGGTTGGATAAGATAAACCTATACCATGTCTTTCACGTCAGGTCGAAAATCAACATCACTCTCGACGAATCACGAACCATATATTTAAGAGAAGATGCGACCCTTTGGGGATCAAATATCCCTCGTAGATGGTATCCTGTGTGCTGACGTGGATTACTAGCGTCACATAAGTACCTTCCACTCAGACCAGAGGTGCGCATGCGCGAAGATACATACCAAGTGAGGCCACCACATGCCACCGAAGAAGTTCCTTACAAATCGCATTTACGTACGGAAGAGCATTACGATCCTCAAAGGTCGGAAGTCTCCCGTGCCCAACGACAGTATCTATTTCAGCCTGCGCTTTGTTGAGGATGTCTGGGTATATTGTCATAGCGAGGAAAAATGCAGATAATGTAGATGGTGTCTGTTGACGCACATTTCAGTTGTCGACTTTTTATCGATGAAAAAATCCAGCTCACAGTTTCTGATCCACCTGACAAGTCACAGAACAACGATGAATGTAAGTCAAACCATCTCGAGAATGATATCCCGAAACCATACCCAGGTACATGGAGAAGGACGCCCATTTCAAAATATGTTTATCCTCGGGAGTAATACCCTCCTGAAGCAGCCGTGACGTGAACGATGGCGTAGCATCACCCTTCGCCTAGGGCGACATCAGTGTATGAGTATCTGAAGGACAAAACATACCAAGTGTTCCAACACAAACTCGTGTGGCGTGTCCACAGTCTCCTTGATCATTTTTCGCCACCGTTTCGCATCTTTGTGGAACCCACCTCCAGGGAACCATTCGGGCAAGTATCGCACTTTCCGGACCCTTTAAATAACAGAAATGGATCGAAGAGAGTCGTAAAACGTACACATCGGAAAAATGTCAACCAGAAACCGTCCCGGCATCGTGACCACCGAGAGGTTGTCCATCGCTTTGTTAGCCATCTCCACGAACGGACCCTCATCTTCCTCGACGGTGTAACCATGTGAGATCTTCAATATCACTGCGCCAGCCATTCTGACCGAAATGTGTCAAATCATCGTGATCATCGAAAGGACATTTAGTATCGTACCTGTGACAATGAGCGATGAGATCATCAGGGTTCCTCAACACGTTTCGCAGGAACTGTTTCACTTCTGCTTCTTCGGAAGGGTAGAACGCCTCTACTCTACTCTTGGTGCCAATCTGTTGATGAAAGAACTTGCGATACTTTCGGTACGTGTCGCCGTATTGTACAAAACCCATGAAATCACCCCAACCGACGAGGTCACAGGCCATCGTTAAGAATGGTCTGTTGGACGTGATAGCACTCTTCTTTTCCAGCAGGTCTTTGGCCACCTCGGGGGAGTTGAGAATGATGTACGGCGTGCCCATCAAGTTGAGAGATATGATTGGGCCTGGCATAGAATGAGCAATGTGTCTATTTTGTGTGAAGCACGTATACACTTGCCATATTTTTGGCTCATAGCCCCCAACGTCTTGTGGGGAGCATGGATCGTGAGATCGAGCAGGTTTCCGATGAGCGGCCACCCAGAAGGCCCAGGCGGGAGCGGAGTCCTCTTTCTCCAGACAAATCGCCCGGTGAGATACAGTGCCAAACCTAAAAAGCAGACATCAAGGACTTGAATCCACATGATTGCAACCCGATGGAACTGTTTTGCGGGACACACTGAGCAACCGGGTACGACGAACGCCATGTCATGGGGTTAAACGAGCTTTATATCACACAATGTCTGGGTTTGAACGCATAATGTTAAGGCCAGAATGCTGATAATAACGACAGTGCGAGTCAGCGAGTGACTGATCTGGTAACCGGTCTGAGATGGCCCTATTGATTCAACCAGAGAACGAACCATGCAGCCGCTGTCACTTTGCCACAGTTGCGAAATGTTTCAGAGAGACATCTTTGGCTCTTGGTTTTCGAGGCACGCAGGTTTACGTGTATGACGTTGGAGGAAAGAAGGGGTGTAGCTAGAATGTTTGGGGTCTCCGAAAGGTGTTTCTTGTAGCCCAATGCTACAAGTCCCCACAGTGCCGCAACTGGATGTGCTATAACCATTGCCGCTATACGTATCGTGCCCAGTGTGTATGATGTAGGTGGAGCTACTACGGTGGCGTACACCACAGGGCAGGGTTTTTACCTCATTGATAACTTTCGCGCTACCAACTTACCACGTATAGCAAAAACCAATTTCGGCTTGCGGTGTACGGCCAGATACGGATGGTAGCCGCCTCATGGGGGTTCATCAGGAATTTGACACTACGGTTAACCGCACTTACCTAACCTTTTTCATGCTTTTTCAGCCGGATAAACTGGCGTAAGGCTTGAAAAGGTTAAGAAGCATGAAAAAGTGCGGTGTCAAATTTCCTGATGGCCCTTGGGGAGGCTTTCAATGAGTTCCAAGAACTGCCCGAGAGTGAGCCTACGATATGACAGGTGAAGTCAGCGCGTGGTTTTTTAAGTGGCCATCTGGAGACTGTTTCGCACTGTGACTGGCTTTGCTCACCGGGAAGGTATTGGAGTACCCGTGCTCCTCCCAGTCTCTATTAGCATCATCGCTGGTTTCTCTTAGTGTCGTTTTCTTTGCCTGTCCGTTTCCTCGTTGTATCGTTTCCCTGGACAACCAGGGGTCTATCTGACCGTGAGTGAGTAGAGTCGTGTTCGGAGTCCAAGGTGTTCAGAAGATTTCCATGGGGTAGGCACATTCGTGAGCCAAGATGGCCTTGTTGTCGCAACTCCGATGCTTCTCTTGTATCCCGATCTGTCAGAGCGAAAGCGAGTGTCTTTCTGATCTGGCGTTGACCCTCTGTAGCACTCGCAGGTTCTCGAATCTAAGTGACTGATCAGGGTCAATTCACACGTACTAGTATGGTCCAGGATAACCGTGCACGACTGAGTGACTCGAGCGTACCTTGGCGCTCCCCCATCGCTAAGTTACATCCAACGAATTCAGTCCATCTGCCAACTTGGCCGATGTTCTGAGCAGATTTTCGGTGAGATTTTGAGGTGTTTTGAGTAGTCAACCTGGGGAGTGGTGAGTGATCAACCCTTTTATATAAACTTCCTCTCTTGTTATTTACTAGCGTCTAATCACAACTTTCGACGGTGTCAAAGTGACAACACTCCACATGTCTAGCACATCCTGGGCTATATCTGCTAGGCCATTCTGAAGGTACTGAACAGGGCTCGAGGCACACACGTACACCAAAAGAAAGGACGACACAATGGGTGAAAGAAAGGCAGTCAATAATTGCCCGTTGACAAATTGAGGCTTGGAACGAAACACAATGAAATAGAAACCGAGGGACATCTACGATCTAGGGGGTTATGATGGCCCTGGATAGTCGGGCACTGGTCATGACTGGAAGTCTGGGAGTCGTTAACAGGTTCTCTGGGTCCCCTAGACTAGACCTACAATAAATACACTGAAGTCAGAAAACCTCATACCTAAGTCTGATTTCAGTCCCTATATCAGCTCCTGATGCGATCTAAACAGATTCCAAAAGATTCATATCCAAGGACACGCATAGTACATCTGCTGCGAAGGGTCTTAATCATACAACCCCCATCGCGCCCACCAAGCCATTGATTCGCATCAACCCTGAAGAAGATCCTCCGCCTTCTTAGATCGCAGTACGATCCGACACTTGAACGGCTTAACGTGACTGCGATTCCAGTCATTAGTAAATCCGCGCCAGAGCAACTTAATAAACTCACCGTACAACCCCCTCCACGACGTCATACCTCGGGATGCACTCGACACCATTCTCGACACATCTCAACACATCCAACGTCGCCAGCGCCATCGCAACACACATGAATACCGACATCTCCGCCAGATTCGCGCCTGGACACGAACGCCTTCCGTATCCGAAACATGCCTCACGCGGGTCGAGCTGCTGATTCTCACCCAGGAACCTCTCCGGATCGAATACATCTGGATTAGGATATGTCTCTGGGTCAGATAAGATAAACCTATACCATGTCTTTCATGTCAGGTCGAAAATCAACATTATTTTCGACGGGCCACGAACCAAATGTTCAAGAAAATATGCGACCCCTTGGGGATTAAATATCCCTCGTAGATGGTGTCCTGTGTGCTGACATGCATTGCTAGTGTCACATAAATACACTCCAGTTAGACCAGAAACGCACATGCGCAAAGATACGTACCGAATGTAGCCACCGCGTGCCACCGAAGAAGTTCCTTACAAATCGCATTTACGTATGGAAGTGCATCACGATCCTCAAAAGTCGGAAGCCTTTCGCGCCCAACGACAGCATCTATTTCGGTCTGCGCTTTTTTGAGGATGTCTGGGTATATCGTCATAGCAAGGAAAAATGCAGATAGTGTAGACGGTGTCTGTTATCGCGCCTTTTAGTGTCA
>QFEL01001058.1:4907-21072 GCA_003316195.1 Neoboletus brunneissimus | reverse complement strand
TTCAGGTGTGTTACATGGTCCCAGGCTGAGAGATGTTGCGCACACGATGATGGATTGACGTACCAGAACTTCCCCAGAAGCAATGTTGGACCTGCCTGGCTCACACTGGCAGCAAGCCATACCGTGCGTATACAAATAATTGCACATCGTACGTCAAAGGTTCCCCACTCATACTGGGCTTTGGCAACACATCCAGGGATGCATGTGGTGTCAGTGTCATTGACATGAAGTGAGAACTTGAACATGGACTGACCTCATAAAAACAGTGAAGGGACTCTCGTGGCTTGGGACATGTTGTATTTGATGCCATGTCCTCTACTGGTATCATTCTCATGATGGACATCTTGTTCAGATGCTAGGTGATGCTCACCTGCATGACAAGTATGACACGGCATGTCAAGTGTCAGTGTGTTGCTGGCTCTGACATGACTACCGTCTTCAAGTTGGCATACGATCGTGGTGTACAATGATTGTCCTCAAGGACTCAAGGACTCATCGTTCATCTCCACAGGCTGGGCTGGCCGGTCCGTTGATCCTCGCGGCTTTTGCGCTACAATCAAACATGTCACCCTCTAGGATAAACAAACCACAGAAATGCTCACTATCGATAGGTACGGACCTCAACACTGTCACACACATCCTGTGAATCCTTTCATCTCTTCTGATCGCGCAGGCTTGGCTGTTGGCTAAAATCTGTAATAGGCCCGCATCGTGAACCTAAAGGCGCTCGCACTAGTGGCACCACCGGACCTGGCACCATGCCGCATAGGTTCGTTTCATGAGACACGTACTCGTGCTCCCTTCCTACGCCAAATGCACACACGCGATCCGATCAAGATCAGGATGGCGGCAACGGTAATGATATCCGCAATGGCTGTACTCTTCGAAGAGGGTGTGGGTCTATCCATCAGTCGGAACCTCGGAGGGGTTGGATGACGGATTGACGCGCATGCAATCGGGGGTGCGGAAGGGGATCTTGGGAACGGACAATTCATGGTTAGAGTCGTGATGGACAGAGACTGGCTCGATAAAAGACGTCCTTGTGGGATGCCTGCCATGGAGATGTTACGTTGACTGGTGTTCAATGTGTCAATAGGCTGGACAAGGACAAATATGACGGTCGCTCAGGATTTAAATCCTGAGCAACTGGTCCAACCTTTACGAGCTCTGTGGCTGTCAATCTCAATGTGTGCGCCGACGCTTGCCATGCCAACAATAACGTGTGTACAAAAGTTGTCAAAACCGGACCACAAAATATTTTTACCTCGCCTGAAAAGCGTAGGCTGTGGGTAGATGGCGATAGTCAGGTTCATCAGGACCTGAGCACCGCCCCCGTTTGCTGTGTGACATCTCTAAATAAATTAAAGTACAGGGAGAGCCACCAGAACACGTACTAGGTGCCTTAGAAGGCTGTGCGGTATGCAGAATAAGTTGAGAGTTGAGACGCCCCCGAAGTGCAAAGCTCATGCTGACAACACGTTGAGGTCGTATTCGGCAGACGTAGCAAGTCCATCACTGACCCAGGCCCAAAGTCGTGTTCAGCCTGCCGAGTCCCGACCTATTCAACGCCGACAACAACTAGTATCGGGCCCCTCCTCTGTAAGCAAGCGCACTGCCATCCCTCTGCTGGGGGACAGCCCCCATTACCATCACCTTTGCCCTCGCTTGTTAGCGTCACTGGGAGACCAACTCTCAGAGACGCGATCTTCTGGATGCGATCACGCTGAAACGAAACCAATTCCGTTAGAGAGCGGCCTTGCTCGAAGGTGGAGACCTCAATGACATGGGGCAAGGCATGGATGGGAGCGGGCGTGCATTGATGATGGGAATAAGGACATACCGCACCCATATTTCCACACTTGCCGCTATATACTCACACTGCGAACCGAGATCTGATTCGCATTCGAACAAGACATCCTCATTTAACAAAACCGCGTCTAGATGGTGTGCATGACTGTAAAATGACTGTAATGCGTATGGTATACAGGACATGGGACGTGAGCTGGAGGACGCGCCGGGTCACGAGGTGTAGTCTGCCCCCACGATGGAAGATCAACATACCGGAAAAAAAGAGGAATTACTCAGCCTCACAAATCACATTGTGTGCACACAGAAGACCTTGCTTATCGTCAAGGGTGGTCCACCGATTGTGAGTTTTCAGAGCGTACGCCAGGATGTACATTGTCTCGGCATCATCAATGTAGGGAGAGAACATGGTCGAATTGAGGAGAACAGTGAGAATAGCGACGTTGCTTGAGACGCGAATATTTGACGGTATCATCACCACGATGGTCATCTCCGCGGGATGATACTTAGTAGTGATGGAAAATCGTGATGGGTCTCACGATGATCCTGATCCTGATATCCTATAATAACTCGCATTGGGAACCGGCAGTGGTATGCGACTTCTGCTTGGTTGTTTAACTGGGGTACTATCTGGAAAGCCTCTGTATAAGAGTGAACGTTAACCGGCAAGCTGAAAACGCAAAATCACTCCCACCTCCGACTGATGGCCCTTCATTGTGACTTGATATTGTAAACCCGAGCTTCAGAACGCCACCAAAGAATGTCAGCTGCTGCCCCCACCACTGAACAGGAGACAGCAATATGGGTAGCTGCCATTCAGCAAAATTTGACCAATACCTATGTTTGCAGTTAGTGTCGAATCCGACGTCCAAAGTGGATTTCCCACGATCTCGACTCCGAAAAGTGCTGACCCGCTTGCCCAGTGTGCACGATTTGCTTTTTGTGTTATGACGTCCTGATAAACTTGGACAGGGAGGTGAGTTCAAATCGTTGCATACCCATCGCAGTGTTATGTCATTGACATGGAGACACTGCACTAAAGATTGAGTATGTCTGGAAGTGCGTTTGTCCATGACGATTTGGATGCAAATTCATTGACATTCTCTGGTGGTTCTTGTCGTGCTAGGGCGAAATGGA
This sequence comes from Neoboletus brunneissimus, assembly GCA_003316195.1. NCBI lineage: Eukaryota > Fungi > Basidiomycota > Agaricomycetes > Boletales > Boletaceae > Neoboletus > Neoboletus brunneissimus. The sequence goes on along the minus strand of QFEL01001058.1, from coordinate 18,129 downwards.
CCATCCCCAAGGCCCTATTCATCTTTGCGAGGTATTACAGTCTGATTTTCATCATGTGAGCTAGTATGATTCTGCATTCATGACGTCTACTGATCCTTTTGGGATGTCTCGTCATCTCCACAGTACTTTCTTTGCAGGTGAGTGTTGCCACCCTCAAAGACTTCAGTAATTCACCCTCTTAATTTCTTGCAGCGATTACGACGATCGGACTTCCCTTGCAAGTATGTGACGTTTCCGCATTTGCTAGACTCGGAGATAGCGTGCTCACAGTTGATTCAAATTATAGTTGTATGTCCGCCCCACTCTCACAATGCAGCCCCAATTTCTCCGCTAAACCTGATATTTTAGCTGTCGAGGCATGGCATGGTTTCTTGCACTGTGAGTTTGCCTAGCTACACTTTTTACAGGTGCTCATGAGAGTGTAGTGCAAATATTCCAGTCGCCACCGTCGTAAATGTAATTCTCACAATGCGTTTATATGCAATGTACAAGAACAGGAAAGGTAGGCATAATGGTGCATTTCTCAGATTCTCCTAAAAGGATCGTGTTTTCAGCCCTTGTCTTTTTCGTCTTTCTCAATATCTGTATGTATATTCTGTGGTACATTTGACGTTCAAGAACTGAATTTTTCCTATGCAAGGCGGACTGGTGGTCAGCTTTAGCATCCCTGAAATGCTTCATGTTTAACATGCATGAGATAGCTTGAGACTTACACCTCTATAAGAATGCGTGTGCAAGAATACGTCATTCCTATACCGACTGGGATCCCCATGCCTGGGTGCATTGCAACCGAGCCCAACATGTCCATCAGTCTCATAGCCTAGTAAGTCGAATGGATTATTGTATGAGATTCAACGTACACATCAAGCTAACTTGCTTTCCACAGCGTGCCCATGACCCTCATTGCTAGTCAGTCGTGTTGTTGTCCGAGATCTCAATATATCTACTCACAAGGCGGGTATTTGGCAGCGGCATTCTTCGCCATGACAGTCGTACGGGTTGTTATCGACAGATACACTACGCCGAGGCATCCAATGGATATCAAGCACCTCTCTCCGCTCATTGTCGTGATTGTGCGCGATGGCGCCTTATTCTACTTCTCGTATGTCATGTCCATAGATTCCCTTTACTTTGACCAATTGCCTTACTGTTTAATGTGGCTAGGATATTTGGTGTGTCTATCCACTTATTGTCAAGCGACCAATGTTTATACCCATTCACTCATTGTGCAATCGGGTTGCAGCCGTCCTACTCATCCAGATCGTTTTGGTCAGCATTTCCCAAAGCGTTGCACTGAGCACGGCGGTCGTGCTGATTCTGTACGCATTCTTCGTTTATACAAGTGGTGATGGCATGATTGATTCACTGGGGCAAAACAGGGGGCGGCTTGGCATCTATTCATGGAGTGTAAGTCCCCTGTTCAATATTAAAACGAAAAGAAATTGTAACCGTCTCTCAATTCTGAATGATCATCTTGCTTTAAAGGCATCGCGGTTAGTGCTCAATCTGCGCGAGACCGCGAGCTACCACACCGCCATCGGTATGACTGCGATGGCCGCAGAGACTATAACGGCACCAACGTTTGCTCTGAATCCTATGTTGAGGCAAGATTTGTGCACAGATAATACCACATGACGACTTGGGAAGCATACACGCGCATCCTGCTTGGCTCGCCTTTCGGCTGTAGAATATGAAGATATCGGTACCACCGTTGGAAATCACAGTTTCCCCTCGATACTACACAACTATGTATCATACCTCACCCCCTTCGCGTATACTCCTGCTTGTTTGGCACAACTCAGACACAGGATTTGTTCAGTTATTCGACTTGTCATTCTTACTGCGTGGTGTCCTACCCCGAATTTCAACAATGACCTATGGTATGATGCCTTTCCCGTGTTCTCGCGAGGCTGATTTGTGGGAAACTGGTGAGGCAGCGCTGCAGCGAAGGGTCTCATCTCTCGATCTTCAGTGAGTTGTCGTGATCGTGCATGGGTAGATGTTACTCGTCTCATTCCTGTAGGATGGGGCTTAGACTTCAATCAACTACCCAATCATCTGTCCAACCATAGCTAGTATGTATTACATTAAACTTGACCTCCTCCTATGGAGCTGTACGCGTTACTCGTGTTGTCCATGGCTCATGGTTATCATGGTGTCAACATCACAGGAGTTCTATGCGATGCTATGATAGATCATCGACGTGCCACCGGCAACACTAATAGCCGCTCGCGATCGTTCCAAGTGTCCTGCGCGCTATTAATCACTTACACTGACACTGATTTCTAGCACTGAAAACGGCCAACCCGTGACTTCCAATGAAACTGAATATAAGTACTTGGCACTTGTGAGTGCGTGCGGCTACTGAATCACAGTTATTCGGGGCGCTATTTATAGGTGACTTTACTTCCTTCAGTCTGGTTCAGGGGATGCCGCGCGTGAACGAAGGCACACTGACAAAACCCATGATACATACTCCCGCTTGGATCGAGTCATAGAATTTCCAGTGTATTCAGAACCATATCATCGAGTGAGATCTCGCTGCGTACACATATCATGATATCATGATCCGTCGCGACCCTCCTATATTGCCCGTGCCCCTGGGCCAGAAGCAATAACGCACCGAGAGGTTGTCTGAAACGAATGACCAACTTCGACACCTTCGAAGTAGTGTCTGTCTGAGCCGAGGAGTGTTGGACAGGCATGTCTGAGTCCGGGAGTGAGACTGAGGCTGTGCTTGCACTGCAGGAGTCGAGCGTTAGTGCTGATGCCGGCACGTCCTGCCCCAGTTCTGATTCTGACTCCGAGTCACTGTCAGAAGGGGGTTCTGTATGCCGAGTTGTGTGATGACGGCCGTGACGACGTGAGGTGGCATCAAGCAGTTCATCAATCCACGGACACGCGAGGACGAGATCCTCCGAACCCTGACTCTTTGACAGAAACCTCTCCTCGGCGTATATATCCGTATCTTCGAGTGCGTTTGTCGTGGCACGGTACACGCGCACCCCGTCGGTCTGCCTCATTTTCCTGAGCATCGTCAGAGGAAATACGACGCAAGGCAGGTGAAGGTGTTGATTTGTGCAGCGCGCCGGGGGTAGGGTGTACAACCTCTGATAAAACGCCATAGCCCGCACCTCTTCCTCACGGGACCATGTTCGTCGCAGTTTGACAACCTGTCTCTCCATGTCCTCTTCTCCCATATGGGGTACCGTACAAGAGGTATGTTGATAGACTCGGATGTGATCTGGAAAGGTGCTGTTGAACTTGGACGATCGCCCTACCCAGGAAAGGCAGGCGACGTCGCCCGAACGCGCCACGATTTCCTGGAACAAGCGCCCAAGTGCGTGTTGCTGACTCTCACCATGTATGACAGGCATTGTCAAGCCAAAAATGCCAAAGAGGCCGTAGGCCATGTCCACGGGTACCGTCGTCTCGCGTGTCGATGCCAAACGAAGTTTGACCCGGATGTTTTCTGGGCCTGGATGAAAGGCGAGGAGGTCATGTGCAGTAACACCAGTCACTTCCTCCAGTTCTTGTATGATGTCTGTACACTCCTTGTGGTTGAGGGATGTGTTGTTCAAGTATGGGGTCCAGTCTTCATAGTAGAAACGAATGACGGGTGGAGCCAGGAGTTCTTGTAGGGTCCATCCACGTTTCATCCAGATGCTCCCCTTTAATGCGCCACGGATCGACCGGGGTGGTACACCCGTGAGGTAAACAAAGGTGGCGGCTGAACCATGATACCATTGAAACATAGAGTTGATGGAATTTTCAAACTCGACGTCCTTGTCCTTGTTGATACAACACGTGTCGCTCCAGGCCCATCGAAACTGGGCATCACGTGCAAGGTGACAAAACCGTTGGAGTTTCGTAACGGCGGGAGAGGCATCCAGTGCGTAGATAGACTTGTCCGAAACGTCAGCTAGTTCGAGCTCTTTCGCTTCCCATCGATGAGAGAGCATCACGTATTGGAAGTATCGCTTAGTAGCCGTGTCGATACGCTCCCGGTGTAGTTGAGTTGTCATGGATGAGATCAGTTCTTGGAATATCGGATCTTCTTTGAATATCTTCCTCCGTTTTTCGGCGTCACAGAGCCGTCCACTCATAGTATCGATGAGACGAACAGGGGAATTATGGACGGAATCTTTGAAAGCTTCCAAAATTGCGCTCTTCGTATCTGATGGGTTGATGTAATTACCACGCAGATCTAAAAGAACCAAGGTCAGACGGGGATTGTCCACGGTTGGGGAAAACTCACGTCGAATCTCTGGGTCTGGCGAATTTTCTAGGTTTGAAATCATCATCTTCAGAGCTTCAATCGCGTCTCCGTAGCGCTCCAACTTATGTAGCGCTGCATGTTTTCTTCCATAACCCCAGGGGGAAGAAGGATTCAATTTGATTGCCTAATCAACACGAGTTGTTGGGTTCGATGGAGGGAGTTCTACGGTAGCGAGAACACGTACCTCGTCTGCATCCTCCAATGCATCCTCCCATAAGCATGACGCTGCACGTGCCTCGCTGCGTTTCACGAATAAGGTTCCTGCTCGAAGTGGGGCTGGATTGATGGCCAATGCTGCCGTATATCGGGCAATGGCATCATCATAGTTCTTGCTGTGCAACGCCCTGTCGCCTTGGCTTTCTAACGTCCCGATGCATTGGGACTTGAAATCTGAAGGTGAGCGTCCGAGTCAGGCGTTGCCCCAACTGAATATTGTCCCGATACTCACCAGTGACCCACCCATCGAGTTCAATTCTCATTTTTATTTCATCTCTGAAGATGCTCTCCATCTCTTGAAGATTGTCTAATGCCTCGTGCGTGCGCCTCGCGGTGTAGCAGGCTTTGCACGATTCCCGATAGATCGTGAGCCTCAAACCATCAAATACCCAACCGCTAATCTTGTAGAACGTCTCAATAACTCTCCCGGAGATATCGCGAGGAATGTCTTACGAGCGAGATGGTGTCCATTTCTGGACTTTGACCTGAGGGACAGATATTCCGTGCTTGCGCGAATAAGGGTATCGCCCTAACATACTCCCGACTCTCCATGGCATCCGCCGCGAGGCGAGCATACATTTGTGCCTACGTGTATACTGAGGACGGCACCGATAACTGCACTGGGACCACTTACCTGTACGAAAGCACAAGGACGTTGAACATCTGGAGAACGAACAACCAGGTCGTTCACATGACGTATGGCATCCGCATGGAGCCCAGCATCAAAGAAGGTAATAGCCTGAATGTGACGATAGTATGACGATGATCCGGGTCGTGCGAATGTATACGCACCTTGATCACGTCGACGAAATCCTTTTCTTCTTGATCACAGTTTTCAAGTGCCACGTTGAGGGTCTCTATTGCAGCGTCGTACAGCTTCTGACCAGACTGTGTAATGCTCTTTGCAAGGAGGGCAACGAGCGATCGTTTGACACGGAGTGACTTGATGGCGCCCGATGTTAGTAAGAATAAGCGTAGGGATGAAGATGGGAGGTACCGCTTGTGCGTCGTCCGATGCCCCATCCAGTTGGTGCAGTCGTGCCCGGACAAGGGCCCTGTTGGCAAGATGGTAGTGTAAAGGGTCAGACCCGCGCCGAATTTCGTCAGACAATATTTCCTCGGCCCTGGCTAACTCAGCTTGTCTCCATGAGACATACGCCGCATTACTTATATCCGTTAACTACATCGTGACATTCGCAAATTTGATGGATGAGATTGTGTCGAAGACCCGGAAGATGTGATGACTTACGATAGGGTGCGAGTCCGAATGAGAGGGGGAGGTCAGGCAAGCGGTCAAAGACTAAAATGCAGGGTCATCAATACCAGATGACCAATATCATAGATGTCTAAACCTACGTGGAAGAAGTAGGACATCGGAAGGACCTCTCGCAGATTCCAAATGGAAACTTGGCCGTCCTTCGCGCCAGTCACGAGGTGACCATCGTCAGGTGAGATTTCGGCATCAATTACTTCGCCAGCATGTATTAGGGAGTCAATCTCGGACTGCGTGTGCACATCCCAAATCTTGACGGAACATTCTGAACTGGAAGCAGAGATGATGAACCTGCCATTGTTCGAGAGGCGGAGCGTAGGGATGGAGTCAGTGTGAGGGTGGCCTGGCCATTTCAGCGACATGATTGGCGTCGAACTTGAAATGTCGAAACACAGAATTGAACCCCCGGAGCAACCAGTAAAGAGACGGCGGCCATCCTTGGACCAAGCGAGTGAGAACGCCGGATCGGTCGGAAACGTTACATGTTCATCACCGTCACTGCTAACGTTCCATACATGGATCGAGTAACCCCACCCAGAGCTGGCAAGACGGTCACCCATAGGAGAAAACCGGACAGATAAGACCAACTGGCCCTGTTTGAATGGACCCGCAAGGCGCTGTCCCGTTTGCAACGACCAGACGATCACTGTTCCGTCTCGCGATCCACTTGCAATTTTTGACGTGTCTGGTGAGACATCAAGTGCGGTGATTTTCTGTTCGTGCGCCTCCATGGACTCGACCACTCTTTCATGGGTCGTCACGTCCCAAACAGTTACCCTTCGACCTTCAGCCCCAGCGAGTATAATCCACCTGCCATCTTTCGAGACGACTGCCGTGTTCATCCACCTCTCAGAACGGACCAGTTTCCCCACCTCAGCAGCACGGTTAGTGCCCTCTTCTACCTTCCATCGTCGAACCGTTCCATCGTTGCCGCCAACGACGACATGCTTCCCGTCAGGTAGGAACTGCACCGACGATATCGCGTCCTGATGGGCATCAATATAGCGTGGTCCTACCAGAAACATCAATGTGTTGGGATCAGGAATTATGGAATCGTCTCCAATTCAACAACAGAACCTCACCACTGAGTCCTGTTCCTTCGATCGTGAAAACCACTTCTGGAAGTGAGGCAACGCTCTCAGGTTCACCAACCCTCTGTCGTTCTATGAGCGCCTCAGTTCGTCAGGCATGATAAATACCGAGTCTGCCAATGGTATATTACCATTCATTGGCGACGTCCTTCTCGAGCTCCGCCATGGAATGTGAAGCTTGGACCACATGGAGAAAGAAACGAGTGATAGGTGTGGTTTTCCCAGTCAACGGTGATAGCACTGGTCAGCGTATCGCCGTCAACCCGCACTGTCTATTCCCCGCATGGGAGCATGGTGACGAAAGGCGCTGGGAACTTTCCCAAGGCACCCACAGCTGTCCAGACCAGCCACTCAGATCCCAGATATATATCTTGACCTTGCGTGGTGGGTCGGATAGAGTGTTCTTAGCCAACGAACACTCAAGGGATAGTACGCCCTTGTGTTTTGTGTAAGAATCTGCAGTTCGGCCTACTAGCACTTTATCATCACAGATATCCAAGTAGGATGTTTCCAAAGAAAGGTAGGGTTTGAAGAAATGGTCGCCGAATTTACTAGTACCATTCGTTTCGCGGTCACGTCTGAAGATGGAGTCGGACAAAGCTACAACGGTGTCGGTGCCCCAGAAATAAGAGAGGGGGAAAATCCAGGATCTCCACTGATGATCCTACCACAGCGATTGAATTTTATTCTAACTATCGTTTGCTGGTCAAAAATTAAACCAAAGAGTTCTTGTAGTCAGTTGTCGCGTTCCGTCGTAGTGGGTGCGTGTCGAAAGATGCCTTCCACTGTACCGAGAAATTCAAAACGAGCGGCGTGTGATGATTGCGACATCGCAATGATATACATAATGGATCCGACGTGTTTCAACTTTCAGGTTGGTTTCGAGCTCGTTTTCTTTTTGCGATCAGCGTCGCGCTAGAAGTCGAACGAACCATATTATCTACCCACCATGTCCAGCCCATATACTTCCACCATCAACGACCTCATCGCGGGTAGCTGTGGAGGTGCCGCGCAGGTGCTAGTCGGTCAACCCCTCGATACTATCAAGACCCGTGCACAAATTGCGCCCAGTGCGTCGACGCGTCCCTCTCCGTCACGTTGTTTTGCTTGATTCATGGTCATCCTTGTGTTGATAATACAGAGGGAATGTTTGTGAGTCACGTACCCTTCAAATTGTCGTTTTATCGGAAGTATGGCTTCTGCGCCTTTGGTGATTCTGATTGGTCTTTGAATGATAGAAAGGGCCCATGGATATCGTTGCTCAGACAATTCGAAAGGAAGGATTTTTTGCGTTGTATAAAGGTTCGCACTGTGCCCGAATCTCTGTTGTGTATCGGCACTTACTTGAGACGTACTTCACCCCTTCCAACATATTGATCCGACTTCCTGACTTTGCCCATACCTTCCTCCCCATACTGCCACGGTATGAACCACTACACACCCATAGGCATGGCCAGCCCGCTTCTCGGTATCGCTGGAGTGAACTCTCTCCTCTTCGCCGCCTATGTAGCGTCGAAGCGACTAGTCTCTCCCTTTCCAGATTTGGGCATCCAGCAAATTGCCCTTGCGGGTGGCATGGCCGGTGCTATCAATGCCATCCTCGCTAGTCCTGGTGGGTTCATTCAACATCCTTACCTATTTCCCTCGACCCCTCACGTCCCAACCCACAGTTGAGATGTTTAAAGTTAGGATGCAAGGTCAGTACGGTTCTGCAAGCGATAAACGGCTTCGAGTTGTTGCAAAGGAGATGTGGAGAGAATGGGGTTTTACGAGAGGGACCATGAGAGGGTATTGGGTGAGCTTTTCTCTTTCCGAACTCGCGATGTTTTTGTTCCCAGGCCGTCATGTTGAACCCTTGTTACATGTCCACCTTTATTTAAATTGGCACACTGGGGTTCAAGAGGCATTGTGTATTGTCTGGGCGCCATCTCCTCCGGGGCTCTGGGCATTGTTACTGATTCGGGTGTTCCACTAGGTTACCGTTGCACGAGAAATTCCTGCATACGCTGGGTGGGTTACATCCTGTCTATAATCTCTGGTAAGAATGTGACCCATGTAATCAGGTTCTACGCAGGTGAGCCCCAGTTTCCTATTGCATCTCGCAGCGGCGATATTCACAGCATATCCTCAACTAATATCTCCACACGCCGCTTATTTCGATCTACACCATACGAAGCATTTGAATTCTCGAAGCGGCAATTTCAAGGGGTATACGGGCAACAGGTACCCGTATGGGCGCTTCTCGCGAGCGGATCAACTGGAGGGGTTCGTATGGCTACCCCCGTCAAATATTCCTCCGATTGGCTGATACTCGTCGTGTTTCGTTTACATCACCATAGATTGCGTATTGGCTTTCATGTTATCCCCTCGGTACGCCCTCTTCACCTCTTGCACATAATCAGTTCCATCCTTTGCCCGCATCCTGTCCTCACACTATATACCTCTGTAGACGTCATCAAATCCCGTATCCAGCTGCGTCCTACACCCCCAACATCACGTCCATGGACTTACATCAATGAAGAGCTCAGAGCAGTCGTCTCCGAAGGTGGATTGTAAGTCCCATCGCATTGTTTTTCGTGCTTGGAATGTGTGCCGATTGGATGGTCATGTCCCCCAGCAAGGGACTATTCAGGGGATTGAGTCCGTCGTGTGAGTCACCTCACCTTTTTCGTCCTTGCCGGCACTCGGCTCACCAGGATAACACTTCTCGCACCACAGTACTCAGAAGGTGAGTTCAATTCACTCGCAAGTGCAATGTGAACAAACGCTATCGTGTTCTGCGCAGTATACCAGCCGCCGGAAGCACGTTCGCAGCGTACGAGTTAACCCGGGGTGAGTAACTTCTGTCTCGCATGTTTGCAAAATAAGAGGTGACGTGTTTTCGTTGGTTCATCCACTGGTTTTGCAGAGTTCTTGATGGAGTCGACCGGTGCATAAATCGCAGAGGATATGATGCATACGTGGGTTTGTACGTCGCCGGGCGATGAAGCGGATATCGAGTAAGTGGATGTAAGGTACACAGTACTTGAGTGTTACAGTCCGTCTCCGAAGTTGGATCAGTTTATGACCCATTTCACCCCGTTTACCCACGTCAACTACATCACAGTCACATGACATCTAGTGTTCGAAGCGCGCCTGTGGCAAGCTACAAAAGCATTGATGACGCCGCCATAGCCAAGAACATGGCGGACTCCCACGTTTCTTCCAAGTACGGGAAGCTCCCCTTCTTGATGAAAGTGACAGGTACACGTGATGCTAGGGACGATAACACTTGGTAAGATCACAGGCTTGCATCTGCGATCGCGTGGATGCTACCGTCATTTCACGCGATGATGGTGGACCCATGGCTTGTGGCGTGTGGCAGGTGTTACTCGCCAGCGCTCTTCAAATATTGTATCGTCAAGCTCGTTATGAAGCACTTTAACCTGTAAGGGCTGTCGAACTTACATTTATACTTCCCCTCTACTTACCATACTCCAGATATGAATTGGCCAGGTTCGAGGGTTTGTAAGGCATCGAGGAGATATCGCTCGTCCTTGAGCGCTCTTTGATACACATGGGAAGCCAAAGAAGAACTGGCGCTGGCCATCGTTCTACATATAGGTCGCCTAGGGAAACGATGCGGCGTTCGGCTGTACATCAAGGAGGAAACTGCTCGTCCCTGAGCGTTCTTTGATACACATGGGAATCTAAAGAAAAACTGGCGCTGGCCATTCTCCTACATATAAATCGCCTAGAGAAACGATGCAGTGTTTAGCTGCACGCAGCATTCACCATCCATCCTTCCATCCGTACGATCTTCAACCAGTCGTAGGCCCTACCACAAATCTTTTGGATAACCCGTCAAAGCGTCGTCGTTCGCTCTGGATGGCACCATTCACGAAGCCAAAACTTGTCTCTTTCACATGTGAAGACGCAACACTTGATCTCACGAGGCGCAGAGATCACAAAAGCAGGGAGACGAGCGGCGTATGGGTTAAAGGAGATTGGGCCTGGAAGATCTTCCCCAACATGGATCAATGGAACCGAGTTCGCGATGACTATGATGCAGCCAGAACTCATCATTTACCCATTCCATTGTATAAACTGTACAGCGGTACCATCACTGATTCTCGTGGTCTGAGGAAGGAGGGATTCGCACTCGTCGCGATATATATCACCCGTCCAGCTAGGTTTTTCGCCCTGAAAAGTGGCACTAAAGCTGTGAAGAGCATGATCGCGCCAATCACTGACGATGCTATCCTCTCCAAGTGCGTAGTGGATCTTACCAAACTCCGAAAAGAACTAATAAGATCCCCAGGATGGAGCAAGCCTTCTTTGCAGCCTGGAAGATGGGGCTTAGAGATCCTCAAGGATTTATTAACCAACATAATCCTGAACAGCCGATCGTGTTCATCGACCTTCACACTAGCAGCACCCCAGCGCCGTCGACTGAGGACCTGTATAAGTATGTCAGAGGCAGGCGCGCAACCTTGCTGTAGCAGCGGGGGTAGCAGTATTAAGGGAATTGGGATACCAGTGTGAGTATTATCTTTCATGGTCACTTTGGGATTGCTCACAGCCCCGGAAAGTAAACGATCAGAATAGTGCGGGCAGTATCAATCCGAGAGACGTGAGGTGGGATAAGTCGACTGTACTTTTGGACATGAGGAACAGGAATTGGGTTACGTTGGGAAGTGGTGCCAGCAGTTGCTGCTCAGATTCGACCATACCATGTACTTGGAAGTAGCGTTACGGTGATTTTTCACTATCCTGTGCGACGGCCCGAGGTCGCACGTCGCCGAGTCAATGGTCTTGACCATGACTAATTGAGCTCAAATTTGAGAACGCGAGGTAGCCAGCGAGAATGTGACGGTCCACGGCGACGTGACCCTTCTGACTGGATGCTACAGATAAAAGCGTCGAAAGCAGGGCTAGAACGAAAAGCCACAAACACAGACGAGGACGCAAAAGAGACCCATACCCCTACGAGGGAGCGGGATCACCGGCTGATCGAAAAACCACAACCACTAGCTTGACAACACGAAGTAGAAAGATAAAGTTAAGCGATGGGGAGACGAGCCCACCTAGCGATACAACAGGGCACGCCACTCTGAGACTGAACCCCGCTAGGTATGGACGACATAAGTAGCAAAGCCAGTGGTCGCGAAGAAGGGCTCGATCAATTAGATTTGTATAAATATGATTAAATCCGATTCATACGCAAGCATCTGTAGCCTGAGCACAAATAATAAATGCACGACGGAACGTTCGAGAAGGCCTTGGATGAGGTACCCGAAGTCGATTGAGAAATGGCAAAGTTCAAGGGGATTTGGGCAGTAAATGTCTAAGTCTTCCCCCGTTAGCGGAGAATGGTACATGACAACCGCAGTACAGTACAATGATATAGCGTTGCCCGACGAAAGATAGCGACCCCAAGGGCAATCACTCGGAGGTATTGAGGGTACCTGATGTTGGATGAGAGATAAAGAGTATCAACTGTACAGGCCATGGATATAAAGAATTCCCAGGAGGCCGTAACGGCAGGAAAAACAGTGACATTCTTTTCACATTAATGACGGCTCTCAAGGGTCGTGGAACGAGTTCTCCTTGTTTTCTTTTCTGATGTCGGCAAGACTTTCGAGAAACCTTTGTCAGAGGTGTCTCCTCGTTGAACTACAGAAAAAACTCACGTGGCGCCGGCTGAGAGACTTGATTAACATCGTCTGATTCGTCCTCGTGGAAGAGGGCCAGACGGTCCTCTTTCTTGCTCGGAAGAGAGATCAGATTTGCAGGTAAGGAAGAACTGCCCCGAGATTCCAGCTCTGCTTGCTGTAATTGCGATATGAACCCAGGGTTTGGGCACGCATTAGGCCTTGCACGGACGATGAGCCCCAAGGCCTGTTTCAATGACATGCCACGGCCTTGCATCAGGTAAAACGCTACGATTGCCGGAGAACGAGAGATCCCGGCAGAGCAATGAACGAATATCTTGGATGATTTCTTCCTCGCACGCGCTTTGTCGATGAACGCGATTGCCTCTCCCCCAGCTTTGCTCAGGTCCGCAGAGGGATCATCCTCGATTGAAAGACGAAGGTAGGTGACACTGTCGAGAGTGGATTCGGGTTTTTTTCCAACACTGATGATGTGTGTAATTCCTTGTCTCGCAGCGAAAGTCGATGTTGCAGATGTTGCAGAACAAGGGCCAATATAAAGGTAGGGGAGAATTAACGATACAGTGTCAGACTGGGCCTTGGACGGTTTGACCGAGTTGGTCTTTCCCTTGGATGTTTTCGTCTTGGGCATAGTTACGTGGAGTTGGTTGAATGTGCGAGAATGAGCGCTAGCGCTCGCGGGTCACATTGCTAGGCTTGAGAGTCTGTG
>QFEL01001050.1:0-12912 GCA_003316195.1 Neoboletus brunneissimus | reverse complement strand
TCCGTAACTCCTCTATTTCCTTAGAAGGCTCCTCATAGTCTGCCAGCTTCCTTTTGAGGTGAAGCCAGACATGTTCTATGGGATTGAGGTCAGGGGATTGGGCAGGCCATACCATGGTTCTGAATTCCTGCTCTTCCAGCCATTCCTTGACCTTCTTGCAAGTATACTTGAGATTATTATTTTGCTAAAAGATGATATCAGAGGAATTTAGGCTATAGAACTCCAAAGAATTCTGGAGCTCATCCTTCAAAATCTGAAGGTAAAGGTCACCATCCATCCTACCATCAATCTTGGTTACATAGCCAACCCCATCCCAAGCCATACACTCCCACAACATCAAAGAATCTCCTCCAAACTTCAAGGTTTTCTCAACTAATCTATCACTAAGCCCCTCTCCTGGCTTTTTCCATCCCCATTTGCAATCATCTGACCCAAGATGATTGATCTTGGTCTCATCAGACCATATGACTTGCTTTCAGTCCCCCAGAGTCCAATCTTTATAAGCATAAGCAAAGTCCAAGTGAGCCTTGTGATGTTTGATAGAAAGTAGAGGGTGTTTGGACTTGACTACAGCTTTCATACCAGCTTTTTTCAAGTGACAACAAACCATGTTAGGATGGAGGGGCTGATTGGTGATAGTGCAAAGAGATTTGGTGACCTGGACAGCATTCTCTGCCCTATCACTAGAGATAAGGCAAATAACATGCCAAACATCAGTAGAGGAAAGTTTGGATGAACAACCCCTAGTAGATTTTTGAAGGTTGGAATGCTCCTTGGAACAAAGCCTAGAGATGGTAGCAATGCCAAGACCTGTAGAGGAGGCAATAGAGCAAAGAGATTGGCCAGCATCAAGCTGAGAAAAAATAGTGTTCTTTTGAATAGCAGAGAGAGATCACATAATGATAGTGGTTGGAAGTCAAGAAGCGTGAGAACATATTTGGACTTAGACATCATATTTATATGTATATCTTTGTTTGTAGCACAAAATAACAGCATATATCCACTTGTTTTATTAATATCCCACTGCTCATATTAAAAGTGACAAAACTGTTCCAATGTGGTTGGTGTTTTAAAATAGCCATATCTCTGGTTCCTCTGTACCAAATCACATGATCTAAGCGCCCATAGGCGGCCACAGGTGTGTACTATTGTTTGTCTCACCAACCCTAAGTGAAGTTCCCACAGATGTTTTCAGTACACTTCATGCACTCCATTAAAGTGAAACATTGGAATGCTTTTGGGAGTCACTGTACTTATACAGCTGCTCAGCATCAAAAACTGCATGAGGACCAATGCTTGGATCCTTCAACAAGTTAAGGGCCCAATTCATCAATGGACAAACATGTACTTCATACTTATGCTCAGTTTTGAGATATGGAACTGATACTGTATGATATTCAAACTACACAAGACATTGGCTTCAAGTTCAACAATAGTACATACAATATGTTAACTAACTTTGCCTACTGGAGTAAAACAATGCTCCAGACTGCTCCATGTTTCTTGCACCTCTTTGTGAGTGGCAAAAGTAAATTGCTCCTTTCCTGTTATTACACATTTCACAAGATTGATCAAGTGGCCAGTCTCATTCTTGCTTAATACAGCCTAGAGAGCCAGCTCTGTGAACTTAAAGTTGAGACAGAAGTGGAACAGCTCCCATGGTTTGTGATTATGTTAAAATCTGGAGGTCCAAAGATCTGGAGTTTGGCAAAGCAGATCTGGTGCTATTTGTACCAGAGCTTAGCTGTTGCCAAAGGGGCAAAAACAACTGAGGTGTTAGGAACAATAATTGGAACTATATATACTGTATGGTGGAGGTACACTTGTACCTCAATAACTGTCAGGGAGGGAGTACAAAGGGAAAAGTATGGTAATCTCTGTAGGAGCCATTGCTGAGTGGTGATGTTGTACCGAGAAAAAGATGCCATTCTGGAGTTGGGTGTCCTAACTCCAGAACAAGACAGACATCTATGTAGTCCCTTCAGGGGACTGGATAACTGGAATGCCTTCTGGAGTAAGTAATACAGTGACTTCCAAAATTGAGTCAATGTTTTGAAACTTTGGAGTATTTGCTATATAACTCAGGAACATAAACAAATAGAGCCAAAGTGTAAGTGGGTGAATAACTGTACATGCACCTGGCTATGTTCTGCAAAAGGGATTATGCCATTTGAATTAGTAGTCATGGAGATATGGTCAATTCAGATTGGCAAGTTATTGACTCAATTTTGTAACTATATATCAAATCTATAGAATCAGCCAATTCTAGTACTTTGTATGACCTCCTTTGGCCTTGATCACTGCTTGGATCCTCCTAGGCATGCTTTCAATCAAATTCTGACACACCTCTGAATCTATATTATTTCATACTTCTGCCACTCTATTTCAAACCTCCCATACTCCTTTGACCTGTCTTGGATATTTGACAGGCTCCTTTTTAATATGATGCCAGAGATGTTCAATAGGATTGAGATCTGGAGATTGTGGAGGCCAATCAAGGACATTGATGTTATTATCTTCCATCCACTTCTTGGCCTTTTTGAAGGTGTGTTTGGAGTCATTGTTGTTACAATTCACTGCTATGCCTACTCTTTTCTCCTTACTCTATGATACATTTCTCTCGTCTATGCCTTCTCTTTCAATTTGCTGCACCGTGACTCATAGTATCATGACTCATCACCAGTCTCTGTCGGTACCTTTTCACCTTAAACCCTAAACTTACACAGCCTAGCCCGGGTTCTCTTCCGAATCCATCCCCTCCGCCCCAGGCAGTGCCCCTTTCATCTCTGCCTTTCATCTCTGAGTATTGCCTCCATTTCCCTCTGTTCTGTGCCCTTGCTGTAGTACCCCCACTCGGACACTATGTGCACCCTCTCCCCTTCACCCTAAACCTACCATTTCTGACTTGGTCTGTGTGCAGTAGGGTACACTATTTAAACCGCTAGCTAGTACCCCTGTACCCTAGCTTAGCTTCCCGAATATACTCCTAGAAAGCTCACCTTTGTGCAACATGCTCTCGCCTGTCACTGGACCGGCTGAGCTCTTTGTATCCTTCGCACTCAACAACAAGGCATTTGACCTGAGTCAACTAGGGCTTCAGACTTCTGATCCTCGCCCTCCCCTGCGTCTACACCCTTAGGCAGACCCTCACCCACCGCCTTCGCTTGGCCCTTCCAACATCCTCGGCTCAAGCTATTATCTTTCGGGTCTACAGTCGCCCACTCCTGGTTGAACCGTAACAATTGTCCTATTGAAAGATAACATTCTCTGGAGAAATTCCAGATTCCTCCAAGCTGGGAAGCAAGTTGTCCTCCAAAATGTCCACATATTGGTTGGCATCCATTCTCCCCTCAACCTCTGCAAGGTGCCCAACACCTTCCCAACCCATATAGCCCCATATCATGATATTTCCTTCTTCAAACTTCACTGTTTCTTGAATCTCTCTGTTAATAAGGCCATCACCTGCCTGTTTCCATACCTATACCCTTCCATCTGACCCTATCCTGTTAATTTTGGTCTCATTTGACCATACAACTCTTTTCCAGTCCTCAACAGTCCATTCCTGGTACTTTAGAGCAAAGGCTAAGCACTTCTTTTTGTTCTTTGTTACAGCCTTGAATGAACGATTCTTGAGAACTCTTCTCACTGTTTGTAAGGAGACTGCACTAGGGATAATGGAATTAATGTGGTGAATAATCTGGACAGCATTGGCAGCTCTGCCTGTAGTGATTTGAGTAATAATAGCATGCTGAGAAGTGACTGAAAGCTTAGAGGGATGGCCAGAAAGAGATATAGGTTTGTTGGAAAGGAGATTCCTGAGTAGCCTAGTGATGGTAGACTGGCTAACACCTAGTCTAGAGACAATATGACAAGTAGAATGACCATTAGAGGCCAAAGAAAGGATGTTTTCCTTTTGAAAAGAGGAAATAGGATGCATAGTGAATTTGATAGGCATGAGAGATGAAACCAGTACTTAAATAGTGTCAGTTGAAGTGGTTACTAAGATACAGTAACTATGGAAATCATCTGTCATACTTCTATCAAGGGTTACATATAACAGCTGTCAAATTTTGACAGATCTAACAGATAGTTACATAATTGAGTCAATGACATACTACATTGAATTGACTATATCTCCATGAATATCTAGTCAAATTACATAAATGCTTTTTTGATGAATAGCTGGAAGTAGGTACATTTAGCCATCCTCCTACACTTTGGCTCTGTTTGTCCATGTTCCTGAGCTATATAACACACACACCAAATTGTTCAAACATTGACTCAATTTTGGAAGTCACTGTATTTGTACTGGAGCTCAGCTGTTGCCAAAGGGGCGAAAACAACTAAGGTGTTAGAAAGAGGAATTGGAACTATATATACTATATGGTGAAGGCACATTTATACCTCAATAACTGTTAGGGAGGGTGTTACGTTCCAACCGGGTAGCTGGAGACATAGGCCTGGTAGCGTCTTCTGGTCGAGGAAGTCCTGACGGGGGCGCCAAACAGCAGCAGAAGACAATCAAGGGGTGGACATTGGCAAGGTGTGGAGTACAGGTGCTACAACGCTAGGGGAAGTCCAGAGTACAAGGTACGAGGGGTGGGGTACCAGGTGCGAGGTACTAGGGGAATACCAGGCAAGACGAAGATAAAGAACAAGTGTACAACGAGGTCCGGTATATAAGTAACTGAATGAAGAGGAGTCCAAATGGGGGCACAGGGCATGGGCGAAGGGTGAGGACGTCAGAAGGACATGCAAGCCTAAGTGATAAGTGTGGAATGTCTAAGGTAAAGGCCGCATAAGCGGGGGCGAAGGGTGTTATGCTCCAACTGGGTAGCTGGAGACGTAGACCTGGTAACATCTTCTGGTCGAGGGAGTCCTGACGGGGGCACCAGACAGCAGCAGAAGACAATCAAAGAGTGGACATTGGCAAGGTGTGAAGTACAGGTGCTACATCACTAGGGGAAGTCCAAGGTACAAGGTACAAGGGGGGGGTGTACCAGGTAAGACGAAGATAGGGAATAAGTGTACTAAGAGGTCCGGTATATAAGTATACAAATGAAGAGGAGTCCAAATGTGGGCCAAGAGTGTGGGCAAAGGGCAGGGATGTCAAAAGGACGCGCTGTTACGGTTCGACCTAAGGTAGGGCGACCGTAGACCCGAAAGGGGGAAAGCTCCTAGGGAGGACAAAGGCTGGGGCGTAGGAGGGGAATACAAAGTACTAAGGGGTGGCGACGCAGGTGGGGACGAGGATCAGAGGTCCGAAGTCCCGGTCGACTCAGGTCTAAGGCCGTGTTGTCGAGTGCGAAGGGTACGAAGAGACTAGCCGATCCAGTGACAGGCGAAGTCGGATCGCACAAAGGTGAGCTTCAAGCGGTAGATTCGGGAAGCTAAGCTACAGTACAGGGATGCGAGCTGGTTGTTCAAATAGGGTACCCTACTGCGCACAGACCAAGTCAGATATAGCAAGTATGGGGCAAAGGGGAAGAGGTGCGCATGGTGTCCGAGCGGGGGTACTACAGCAAGGGCACTAAATGGAACGGAACGGGCACAATAGCCGGATATGAAGAGCGGAGATGAAAAGGAGACGCTGCCCGGGGCGGAGGGGAAAGGTTCGAAAAGAACCCGGGCTAGGCTGTGTGGTTTTAAGGTTTAAATAAAAAGAGGCCGTGACCGACCGGAAGTACCGATCGGAACTGAAGGGAACACGGGAGGTGAAAAGCATAGATGTGTCGGAACTTCCGACCGGAAGTGAAGGGAATGCGAGAGAAGAGGAGCATAGGTAAGGCTACGGCGAGCAGAAGAGAAAGGAAAAAAGGGTAGACGTAGAAGTGAATTGTAACACGCGCAAGCTGAAATGCCAGGTGTGAAATAAGCGAGGATAGGGGGCTACATAAGCGGGGCGAAGGGAAATACTACAGCATGACGTCGGTGGATGCATGACTAGGGTGAAGGTGTGCAGATAGCACCGGTGGTAAGGTAAATGAAGAGTAGCAAGGTGAACAAGAGGAAGGAGAAAGTGTACGAGGGCGCCAGGGGGAGATCCTGGGCAGATATGAGGACAAAGGACGGTGATGGGGAAAATCCCCAGATGTGACTGGTGAAGGTCCAAGGTGATGGGGGAAGAGGGTGTTCCTGGATAGGCATGGGAACGGATCTATGGCGGAGGGTAGGACAGAGGAGGTAACTTGGAGTGGGGACGAAGGCGGATGATGATAAGTCTGAGTGGTGTCTAGTTGTAGGACCAAGCAAGGGGGTCACGTTAGAGACGATGACAGTCTCCCTAGGCGAGGAGGGACGAGGGCGAGGGGTGAGGTACAAGTGTACAGATGGTTCTCACAGGTGTGAGACAGGGGCTGGAGCCGAAAAAGGATAGGCGCTAGGTCGAGTTGTAACACTAAATATCCTGCAGATGAAGATGACAGTGAGAATAAAGATTCTACTCAGATGATGGAAGCCCACATAGTTGACTTGGTCAATGAACAACAACAAGAACATGTGTATCAGGATGCCATTCACATCCCCTTGCATAAAAGTCCTTTTCACACTGTGGAAGATGAAGCAATATTTTTCAACATGCTAGGTGAGCTAATTACACAGGAAATAATCCCTGATGGATTTGATCTCATGCCAAATGAGTGGGAATCACACTATTATCCTATTTTTGAAATGATTCAGGTATGGTGATGGGGATTGAAGTGGTTGGAGGTCTCACTTGTGGAAGAGATTTGATATAAGCATGCATGCCTGTGGTGCCAGGCACTTTCATCATTGACACACATTACTGAGCACTATGTGATGTGATTGCTGATGGTGGTACAGTATATGTATAAGCCCTTGAGTTTGTTGCATTCAAATATGTGGACTGGTTCTGTTTTCCCCCACCTATCTTAGCCCACCAACTTCTGCTCATGCTCATGCTCTACTTCATGGCCATCAATTCCAGTGGATTCTGCTGTGGTGCTAGTGGCATCTGTGAATGCAAGCAGTTTTGTCAGTGGGCTGATGGAACCCCAATATGTTGGAAGTGTGGCCACAGTATTAGTAAGCATCCTGGCACTGCCACCCTCATTGATGACCAGCCACCATCACCACCATCTGAACCTCCACCACCATTTAAACCTCCATCATCTGAACCTCCACCATTGACACAACCACCAACACCAGCACAAGCCGTATCCCAAAAGCCTGCTATCTCTGGGTCAAACAAAAGAATCCTGGATGTTTTCAAGAGTATTTGAGCAGCCAAGGACTACAAGTTATTGGATCAGACAAGTGATCTGGTGTCTTCTGCTCACATGGAAGTATTGCCAGCCTTTACTTCAAAAAAAGAAAAGTATTTGAAGTTGGCAAAGGGTCCTATTCCTGCTAACACTGGAGCTGGAACCTGCAAGGTAAAGATCATATATTTTTGATTTAGTTCTCTATCTCACTAATTTTATTTTACAGTCTTGCCATTTGATCACAGGATCTTGCTTGGTGATGAAATTGACATACTCATCTTTGTCTAGTACAATATTCCATGTCAGCTCCATCAGCATGGTCATTTGTGGAATCAGTGTATGTTTTGCAAATTTTAATGGACATTGTTCCTGATTTTCTTTTCTTTTCTTTCTAGCAGGAGGGACAGCTTAAGCAATCTAAAGCTCCAGTAGGAAAAACCTGTGCCAGCACTACACAGGCTATAAAGAACCATGGTTGCTTTATCTCACATTCTTCAACATCAGAAATCAGCATTCCCATCAACACTGCTTGGTATTACAACTTGTCATAGCCCCTATCCTTTTTCAGCTCAATCCCTGTTGCACACCTGTGAGAATCCACCTCACACCTGTACCCTGGCCCTCATCCTTGTCCCTCCTCATCTAGGAAGGCCATCACTGTTCCCAACATATTGCCTTTACTTGGTTCTATGCTTAAACTCCCCTTAAAACCTTTGTCTCCACCTATCTCCCCACCTCCAAGTTACTTCCTCCATCCTACCCTCTGCACCTTGCCCATTCCTGTGCCTACCTAGGAATGTCCTTGTGCCCCAATGCCTTGGACCTTCACAGGTCACATCTGGGAATCTTCCCCATCACCTTCACTTGTCCTTGTATCTGCCCAGGATCTTCCCCTGGTCACCTTGTACACTTTCTTCTTTGTCTCTTCACCTTGACACTTTTCATTACCATATCCTTGGGGTAATCACACTCAACCCCTTTGCCCTACCCATGTGTTCTACCGACATCATGCTGTAGATTCACTCTTTGCCCCACTTACATGGCTCTTACCTTCATTATTTCACACTTGTTACCTTGGCTTGTGCATCCCTCTGACATCCTCACCCTTTGCCTATGCCCTCGGCCCACATTTGGGCTCCTCTTCACTTGTATACTTATATACTAGATGATTTTAGACACTGGTACTTTAGCTTCAGCTTACCGGTTCCCTCCTATGAACTTACCAGTTATCTACCTGGACTTGTACCTTGTCCTTACCAGAGCTACCCCTTGTATTCACATACCTGCCTATGCAACCACCTTGATTGCCTTCTTCTGTTGTCTGATGCCCCTGTCAGGACCTCCTTGATAAGAAATCACCTACTAGTCTACATCTCAGGCCTACCCAGGTTCAAACATAACACTTGGTCTTTTTTGGATGTTGACAAGCAAGTCTGTGCTTGGTTCCCTCTTGTTTTTAACTATATTAACAAGAAATGGGCATCTACATCAAGCTAATCAATACCTGATGACAAAATACTGCTCATTCCAGAAGGTATTCTGGTTCTCCGAGCCTCTGGAGAACTCACATAGATACTTCACTTACTCCGAAGGTTAGGAGTTCCCAGCTCCAGAGGCTAGGAGTTCTTACTCTGGAGTTTAGGAGTTAAAACTCTGGAGCACTCTCCTCTATTACAGTACATGGCTGTCATCCGGCTATGGCCATTACTACATTCTTCCCTTCCTACGTCTTCCCTGACAGTTATTAAGATACAAGTGTGCCTCCACCATACACTACTTAGGCTTCCACTTCTCTTCCCAGCACCTCAGTTGTTTTCGCCCTTTAGGCAACAGCTGAGATGAGTTGTTTCCTACATACTATTTACTCCGAGACTAATCTACCTTAGCTCCGGTATGACTAGGTAAATACAAGTTGTTTTTGCCCTTTAGGCAACAGCTGAGCTCCGGTATGACTAGCACCAGACTTGCTCTGCTATACTCTGGACCTTTGGACCTCTGGACTTTGACACCTGATGTTTCAAATTGACATATTCTCACAAGCTGAGCAGGAACATTTGAGATTGTTGAGGTAGTGGACCCAATGGATCCACCCTGAATTAAAAAAAAGTTGATCTAAGGCAGGGATTGCAAATAGCCACCTCTGGTTCGGTAAGTAATCATTTTTAGTTATGAGAAATAGTATTTCTGAGGACATATATAGTATGAGTCATGAAATATGCAGCTGGCAATTATTGGCTCTGATTCTGAGATCAAGATGTTCAATTTCAACTCATTCTCTTCTGACACAGGCAACAAGCAGGCCAAAGAGATAGTTAGCATCAAGAATAGTGCTAGTGACTCAAAAGGTGATGCCAATGTTGATATGAAGCTCTTAAGCACCATGCTTGAGCTTGACCTGAATTTTGAGGACAACTTTGGCCTGGGTGCATCCAAATCTAGTAAGAGTGCATAGCAACATAATCTACAGTGACTCACAAAATTGTCCCAATGTTTTGCACTTTTTGATTGTTCAGTAAATAGCTCTTACACATAAACAAATATAAACAAAGTGTTGGTGTATCAATGGTAGCAGTTACTCATGGCTAAGTGCTGGTAAAAGAATTATGTAATTTAGATTTGTAATCATGGAGATATATGCAATTCAAAACTAACACTCATTGGGACAATTATGTGAGTGTGTTCTATAAATGTAGTTTTAGTACTTGGTATGACCCCCTTTGGCCTTAAGCACTGCTGCAACTCTTCTAGGCATACTTTCAATCAATCCCTGACACACTCCTGGCTCTATCTCTCCCCACACCTTTGCAACTCTATCCCATATCTCCCAAACTCCCTTAGCCTGTGTTGGATATTGACAAAGCTCTTTTTTGATGTGACCCCAGAGGTGTTCAATGGAATTGAGGTCTGGAGACTGTGGAGGCCAGTCCAGGAGAGTGATATCATTATCCTCCATCCATTTCTTGGCCCTTTTGGAGGTATGTTTGGGATCATTATCCTGCTGAAAAATGACATCCTCCAGAGAAATTCCACTTTCCTCCATGCTAGGCAGTAAGTTGTTCTCCAAGATGTCCACATACTGCTCAGCATTCATCCTCCCCTCAATCTCTGCAAGTCTCCCCACACCCTCCCAACCCATACAGCCCCATACCATGATGTTTCCTCCACCAAACTTGATTATACCCTGAACCTCCCTTTCAATCAACCCCTCTCCAGCCTTTTTCCATACCCACTGCCTTTCATCTGAAGCAATTCTGTTAATTTTAGTCTCATCTGACCAGATTACCCTCTTCCAGTCCTCCACAGTCCACTCCTTGTACTTCAAAGCAAAGTTCAAGTGCTTTTTTCTATGCACTGCACTGAGCAATGGCTTTTTCTTCTTTACCACAGCCTTGAATGAATTCTTTCTAAGGATCCTTCTGACTGTTTCTGAGGAGACTGGAGTGGAGATGATGGTGTTGATGTGTTTGGTTGCTTGAACAGCATTAGAGGCCTTGCCAGTAGTAATGTTACGATTCTCCCCTATGTCTACCTTTTTCTTCTCTTCTCTCCCGTTAGTCTTAGTCTTACCTATGCCTCTTACATCTCGCACGATCGTCAGTCACGGTCAGTCACACTTCTTTCATTTAAACCTTAAACCACATAGCCTAGCCCGGGTTCTTTTCGAACCCTTCCCCTCCGCCCCGGGCGGCGCCCCTTTCATCTCCGCTCTTCATTTCCGACTATTACTTCCATTCCATCCCGTTCCGTGCCCTTGCTGTAGTACCCCCGCTCGGACACCATGCGCACCCCTTCCCCTTTGCCCCATACCTACCATACCTGACTCGGTCTGTGCGCAGTAGGGTACCTTATTTAAACGACCAGTTAGCACCCTAGTACTGTAGCTTAGCTTCCCAAATCCACTCCTTGAAGCTCACCTTTGCGCGATCCGGCTTCGTCTGTCACTGGACCGACTAGCCCCTTTGCATCCTTTGAACTCGACAACAAGGCTCTAGACCTGAGTCGACTGGAACTTCGGACCCTCGATCCTCGTTCCATCTGCGTCCATACCACCTTGTGCTTCACCAACGCCCTCGCCTCCGCCTTCCTAGGAGCTTCTACCCTTCGGGTCTACGGTCGTCCTATTCTAGGTCAAACCGTAACAAGTAATTTGAGTGATGATAGACTGTTGAGAGCGAGTAGAAAGCTTTGAAGGATGTTCAGAAGCAGGAACTAATTGATTAGGAAGCATGTCCTGGAGTACTCTGGATGCAGTAGATCTGCCAACACCAGCTCTAGAGGCAATTTTGTGAATAGAAAGACCATTGGAGGCCAGGGAAAGGATATTTTCCTTTTGAGCAAAGGATATGGGAAGCATGGGAGAATTGTGAACTTCTGAGAATATCCATCCTGGTTAAATAGCTTGACTATAGGTCCCATGACAAATAGCATCACCATAGCAACAATCTATTGACATTTGGTTGCTATAGAAACAGTGGAGCATCAGATTCTGATATTTCTGAAATACACTCACATAATTGTTCCAATGAGTGTTAGTTTTGAATTGCATATGTCTCCATGGTTACCAATCTAAATTACATAATTCTTTTACCAGCATTTAGCCATGAGTAACTGCTACCATTGATACACCAACACTTTGTTTATATTTGTTTATGTGTAAGAGCTATTTACTGAACAATCAAAAAGTGCAAAACATTGGGACAATTTTGTGAGTCACTGTATACCTCCTCAGTATACATGATCTGACATTTTGTCAACAGGGAAATGATCTCACATGGTACAATCTCCATTGCAATCTCTCCCTGCAGCCAAGAAATTGAAAGATAGTATAGTTCTTCAATTTGGCTTAGGCTAGGGGAAATGGAGATGGAGACAGGAGTCTAAGGCCTTGGTCAAGCCCACCCTGTAGTTTTAATGCAGAGATTTCATTGTAATAACAGTTCATAGTGTCATGCACAGCATACTACAATAAGAGGTCTGCATTACCTGTGTGTTATGACTTCCAGAGATGAAGTCTAAAACACTGGCTGGATCTGTCTAATGACTATATGCCAAAGCCACGTGAGTAAAGGATATGAGACAAGATAGGATAGCCAAGTTCACAGGTTGTAACTGTTAGAGCTCCAATAAGGCCACAAGGAAGAGATGCAGCTCGACCCGCTAGTAACCTCTGAAAGCCAGAAACGAAGTGGATTAGACTGGGGTGTCCAGTCACATAGTGCCTACTTTATATATGTTACAGGAATGCACACAGACCATGCTTGGCATGGGAAATAGGAGTAAGGAGATGACTAACATGAGAGAGTGATGAATAAGAAAGAAGCAGCGTGTGAGAGAAGAGCAAAAATTAAGTACACGTGCTGATGATGTTATGGGTCTAGACCTGTCATGTGTGTGTTCCCACAGTCATGTGCATGCATTGAGAAGAAGTGAAGGTAAAGTGGTGTGTGAAATGTTTAAGTGTAAAAAATGAAAAATAAGGTATATATTATTACACTGTGCATTACTTGTGCACACTCCTGTAATCTATATTTCACAAATTCTCTACTGCCTTCTTTGGACTCAGGGTAACAGTTCGCATTTTTTGGTTACATAAGCATGCCATTACCAGGGGTAGGTAGTGCGCATTTTTGGTTACATAAGCATCCCAGGCACAGAACAGAAGCAGCAGCCACTACCTCAAATAGAAATC
>QFEL01001048.1:0-10139 GCA_003316195.1 Neoboletus brunneissimus | reverse complement strand
CTTGCAAGAACAACCCCAGCTGAAACGGGGGGGACGGGACGGCGAACCATGGTACCTAAGGCGTCTGCAATGGACGCGCCCCACCCGTTCAGGTTATCGGTATACGATTTCGAAACTGGAAGGAGATCGTCATGGCCCCAAGCATATTTCCTGCCAGGCACATGAGAACCATCGTGTGCTGCATGTACCAAGAGAAGACTGACTGATACGCTTCGTACGACTGGGCGAAGAGATCCACCACGGCCTGCTGGTGAGTAGCGGCGCTGGATGGGAGCTGCAAGTTCGGCAGTTGCACTTGCTCGCCATGGGTAGGCGCAGCGACAAATGCAAGGACGAGCCAACGACAGAGAGTCAACATCGCGAGGAGGGGAAAATGCACATTTGCTAGCCGATTCGCGAGGGTTTATACATGAAACATTCAATAACGTACAGGTCCGACCGTCAATATGATGAAGGTGATCTGGAGAGACATCTGTAGTGTTGACAGAGAACTCGGCCCGGGATGAGCCTGCTGTGCCCATCTAACGAGTTGGAACAGCATTGGGTTCCGAGGAGTTTCAGCAGTGTGTGGCCACGGTCTTGCGAGGATCGGGACTGTCTGATGGTAGTAATAACAAGACCATCAATGCATCACGTCCGGCAACCATTATTCAGCCCACCTGAAGGGACATACGAGGCCATCAGTGATATCACGAGATCTGATGTATGTGATGTATGACGGGTTGTCGTATCAACGGCCTACTCGATCAAAGAGTGACAGAGCAGTACAAGTATATTATCCATTTATTCTATTTGGATTTTGTGCGCGTGCGCGTGCCAGCACGGCCCAGACCAGACCAGAAATATCGTTCGCTTGCACATGCGCATCAATCACGTCCCCCAACTCGAATTCGACCCCTCCTAGAGTAACGTCCGCAGAGACCAACTGTCGTGTGTTTGGAATGAAGAGCAATGTCAACACGAGATCGTTCGGCTCGGGAGATACCGAGCCTTGTGGTGGATCAATCGAATATGTCAATCGTAGTTCGTTTTCGGATTCAATGTGTGTGGACTTGAGAGAGAGCAAGGAGCGGTGGATCGACAACGAGG
Organism: Neoboletus brunneissimus; assembly: GCA_003316195.1. Classification (NCBI taxonomy): domain Eukaryota; kingdom Fungi; phylum Basidiomycota; class Agaricomycetes; order Boletales; family Boletaceae; genus Neoboletus; species Neoboletus brunneissimus. Next base: position 9,050 of record QFEL01001048.1, on the reverse strand, counting down.
ACACGAACCTGTCCATGACCCAAGTCAGAGGTAGCACCGAGAAAGGCTGGATGACAATTCTATACCAGTCGTAGAGTCCCCCGACTCTTGGGTCCTCTTCCTCCCCAACCATTTTCCCTACCAGCTTGAGCTCTGCGAGTCTCTCCTTTTCGATGCTTCTCACTCGCTCCAGCTCCGCCATCTCGTTCTTTATCCGTTCTTTCGTCTCACTTATCCGGCTATTCAGTCCCTGCAGCTCATCTTCCAAATTTTGCATTTGCTCCACCTGTCCATCCAGCGTGGACGTTGCAGATGCAATGGTCAGCCGAGGGTGTGGGTGAGCCTGACGGAGGCGTGTCAGCGCAAGCCGTGCATCGAGTATCTGGGCAGAGAGCGTCGTCGCAAGATTGGTCAACGAACGTGTTTTCTGATAATCTGCTCAGCGGATCGTCAGGAACCACACCCACACATAAACATTGGACCAATCCAACCGACCTTCCTCCACGAGTGGCGCCAACGTACGTACGTCCTCTTGCCGCTCCGCAAGTCTTGCCTTGGCCTCCTTCAACACACGCTTCTTCTCTTCGTTGCGCAATCGGAGTTCTTCATTCGAAGAGGCGGTTATGAGTGGTGCATCATCGGACACGATCGTCTTGACATATTTGTCTTTGGCTTTCTGTTCCAGATATTGAAATTTAAGTTGGCGGAGGAACGACTAGCGGGTCCATCGTCAGCAAGTCGCCTGCCCGAACGGAACTGAGCACAGACAGTTTGGGCTGCGACGTCGCTGGCCACTACAGCAGGATCGCTCAGGGCGTCCTCACGAGCGGGCAAGTCTTCGAGACCATCGAAACGATGAGCTTTCAGCTGTGCACGAGAGTTGAGAACGTGTAGGTTGGCATTGTCCAGGGCTGCTTGAAGCTGTTTCGATGCATCCGCGGTGGACATCGGGTCAGTACAAGTTACAATTAAAGCTCGCGCGACGCGTCCAGTCACGTGCACATACAGGAATCACTCCGGTGGCGGTGCACCTCAGAACGACGCATGACAAGCCTGCGAGAACGAGGGCGGCTTCGCTTCTGCTTCTGCATGGAACGTCTCACTACGTCCTGTGTCGCCGGTCAATGTACGGCTATGCGTCACGCCGCACTCATGGCCAGCTATACACAGCCCTCTCGAGCGTCCGACGAAAGAAGACATAACTTCACATTGCTGTATCACACAATGTCCGAAGGCATCGCTTGTGGCCACCCAGATCATCTAACGTTTCTCCCTCGTTTTCTTTTCACTCTCCGTCTCAACTAACATTACTTAGAGCACCTTGCTCTTTACATTCCTCTCAGTCGTCCTTCTCTCGACCGAGTCCCTTATCCCGTTCACTCTAGTCCGGGCTCCGAGCTGTCTCGTCTTTCTGAGATCAATTTCCATTCAGCAATAGCCCAGCTCTTTGTGACGACGATATCACTGACCCGTACCCCAAGGTCGAGTCCACACGCTCACTATCGCGTCGTGTACTGCTCCCCATCGCCATGACAGACCTCCCCAAACCCATCTTCTCCAAGCCTCTAGGAAAGAAGAGAGCACTTCTCATCGCCATACGGCACATCCGTCGTAGAGCTGGGTCCAGCTTCTGCAACCCGGAGGATCTTGAATTTGCTCATCGAGATGCCAAAGAGCTTCGGGATACGCTGATAGGCATGTGTCATTCAGTCATTTTTGATCGATCGATCTCATCGGCCTCAGCTTCACATGGGTACCAGGCAGATGACATCATCTTAATGATGGACGACAAAAGATATCCGGCACACCTCTGGCCTACCCAAGGAAGGATCGTGCGTTGCCTTACTTTCCATGCGGAATCCGAGTTCCAACTCTCTGTAGCTGCACCAAATAGACCAACTGATCAGCGACGCCCCCGAAAATTGCCACTTCTTCTTCTACTGTAAGCTATGTGTGTTTACATGTGAATGGCATGGTAATAACAGAATCCATAGTTTCGGGACACGGCCTAGAAGGAGAGGTAGATAGTAATGATCGTGCAAGTATGGGAGCCGACGGCAGAGAAGATGGTCAGTGGGATTGTTCCTGGGCTCATGCTCATACTCAGGTTACTTCAGGGATCGTTTGTGCGAATGGAAAGCCCATCCTAGATTATGTGAGTGACTTAATTACCCACAGATTCATGATCTCATATCTGTTAGATGCTTCATGATCGCCTGGTCGCGCCACTGGAAAGATTGAAGGGCTCGAAACTATTTGTATGTGTATTTGATACTAGTCAATCCGTTTGCTGACGTTGTTCCTAGGCACTCTTCGATTGCTGCCACTCGGAAACACTGTTAGGTATGTAATACGTGAATCACTTTATCACTGCATTGCATATCTGGCGTTCTTTGATTGGCAGATTTTCAGAGGGGCAACAGACCGAACCGTTACTCGAGGGTGTGGAAGACTGGCCCTGGTCAGATGTTCAGAGGTCTGTCGCCCCACTCGGTCACTCCACATTACAACCGGAACACTCACTCCCGGGGTCCCGCAGATTCTGCAACCGTCACCATCAACCTCTGTGAGTCTTCTCTCGGTAGCTATGGAATCGATATTTCTAAGGTATCGCAGTGAAAATAAGCAAGAAGTATCGCGGGAAGCGGAACAACGTTCCACCAGTTCCAAGATGTGCCATCTCTAAGTTACGCAGTCCACCGGCATATAAGGCAAAGGAAGTGGGAGAGCTCGATGTGGCACGTCAAATTACATAGTATCTCGTGGCTCCTTTAAATTGACGAAATTTGGCCAGATTTGTTTGTCTGCTTGCAGGGACGGACAGCTTGTACGTGACGATTGCGAACTGGGGCTGACGTTCACAAAGGTGGAGTCTTTCGAATATTATCACGTTTCCGAACTGACCGCAACTCTCATTCCAAGTGCTTCCTGAATGCTATGGCGTCAATACCTAATATTACATGGACAGAGCTCCGCGATGGAGTCAGGTGGGTGCATCTATAGCCTTGACATTTATCCACTCGGCAACTGATACAATGTGTGGTACAGGGGACTCATTTCGGAGATTCGGAAGAGATACCAAGAAACTTATCTACAGGACCCGGATTCCGAAAGTGACCGCGAGTCTTGGACGCAAGAACCGAGGGTGAGTGTGCCGAGGTTGAAACCGAATGTTCCTTTCACTTATTGAGACGCAGTATTGTACTAGTTCCCCTACGGTATGTATGCCGTCGATGCATTGGTCACCCGTTGCTCACTCCGTCTGTAGGACTTGACCGGAGAGCTCCGCGATGCAGTCAAGTGGGTGGATCTGTGACCTTGACGTTTACCCACTCGGCGACTGATACAATGTATGATAAGTGACGCAATACACAAATCTTTGGCGGAAGGGACAGAGCTCCGCGATGCAGTCGAGTGGGTGGATCTGTGATCTTGACGTTTACCCACTCGGCGACTGATACAACACATGATACAGGGAACTCGCTTCGGAGATGCAGACGAGATACACAGAAACGTATCTGGAGGACCCAAGATCCGAAAGTGATGGAACCCGCGAGTCTTTGATGGAGGTACCAATGGTAAGTGTTGCGAAGCTGAAACCGAGCGTCCCTTTCACTCATTGGAATGCAGTATTGTGCACCCCTCTTTGACTATGATGAGGTCTGTATTGATTTGACTGTACTCCTCCTTTCATATTGACGTCGCTGGAGCCACCGTCTTCCGCGTCCTCTGTTCATCTCTGCGAGGCTGAGGTACCGCCTGGTATGTCCCGTGCCGAATCACAGTTGTCAGATCCTCCACTAATGACCACACTTCTCGAAGCGCCTTTTCCGACGAAACATGGTGCACCTGAATGCATTTCGGTGCTCAAAAGGCGCTTTGTGGCAAGATTCAAGAGGACCGACAAGAACCAGGCTTCACATCCGCTAGATCATCCTTCCACACAATCTAGTCAACTTGCCAATTTCGGATCTACATCCCGGTCACAGCCGAAAGTTAATCCCCCAAACGAGAAACCTTCGCGGATGGCTGCGCGTAACCGTCAGGTGGTGAGTGTCTTGTTTTGTAGACAAACGGTGTCTGACGAACCATCCCAGGTCTACAAACTCGTACCACCAAAACTCGTAGAACAGGTTCGTTGGTTGTTCGGTTTGTTCGTCGGCGCGGCTCACAGCGGCTCACAGCAGGGAGAACGAGACGGCGATCGTGATTGGGTCACGATCAAGGTACCGGCATGGATAGGGCGTTTATTGCGCTTGCTGAAGCTAGGACGTCGCACTACTTCAGGTGACTAAATGTAGATACCAGGCATGAATCACCCTTCTCCCCACTTACCTTCTCCCAAATCTAAGTCACCATCCTCCCGTTAGGTCGCGCCTGGCACACTTGTCGCGGTCACTCATCTGAGGATTGGTTGTGGTCGGCTACCATCGGCTACCAGCAGCTACCAACTGACCGTCCCACCGATGGCCTTGTTACAGCCCACTCCTTTCGACAGCTAAAGTTGGTAGTTCACCTAAACGGCCTCGGAACGGCGGCGGTCGGTGTAGCGGTCAAGCCCCCTGACGCGAGCTTTCGCAGGCTCAAAATTGCGCCCTCAGGCTATGCCGCTCCTTCGCCTGTCCATGCGCGGCCCTGATCGGAGAGGGGGCCTGACGGGCGCAGCAAACTGGATCGACAGCCCGCCTGAGTTGACCTCTCCTAGCACACTGACTCCTCTCCAGCACTCCCCAGACTCCCAATATTTATTGTTCGTGCATTCCAAATGCTGCTGAGTGATAGAAGAAATGGTTGGTTGGTTGAGGTGTATGTAGTTGCAAGCGAGTGTGACTAGTGAAGGTGTAAGTAGGTAAGGTCTGTAAGGAAAGGTACACTCCGGTATGGGCGGAAGCCCGAGATAATGTCGCGCCGTGGAGAGCAAGCTGCGAGTCGGGTACCGAGTAGAAATAACGCTCTAGCCAGTGCGGGGCATGGATGGATGGATGAAGGGACCCGAACGAGTACATCATTCTGTGAGAGGGAGCGAAAGAAATCTAGATGGCAGAGGAGCGGCAGCATCGACGGCGCGCGACGCTGTGAGAGAGCGAAGTGGCCCGGTAAAGGGAAAGTTCAATTTAACTAGGCTCTGACCCCTACGTGGCCGCTCTTTCGTCGCCGCTTCCAGTACTCGGAAGTCGAGGAGCACATAACTGAACATGTAAGATGGCGGGTGTAGTTGAGCAAACCGAGAAACAATGATCACTGTTAGGGGTGCTTCTAGCAAAGCATATAAGGCTTCCAGGCGAACGATCGGCATATCCCAACTTCCGACACTATGCTTGTGCATAGGATCGTCAGAGGCCTATGTTCGACAAGACGTCGCTTCCATCATATTGAGCGTTACTGCTTCATGCTGGCTCCAAATGATGCACGCACATCAATCGTGTCACCCGTCTTGGCCTCGATGACTTGGACAACGCGTCTGGAACGTACACTTGTCTGAATATCTGAGGGTAGTCACTGTCGCACGACGTACAGCACAAAGTTGGGAGGAGCGAGCGAGAGCAATACTGGGTGATACAACAGAAAACTGACGGCTATCCACCCCAAGCTCGAGTTTCGTGGGCCTCGAAGAGTTATAATTCTTGCGTATTCTCAGCGGCGAGCCCGCGTTTCGTATTTTTGTGTCACATCAAAAAGGAATACACGTAGGAAAGGACGTTGAACGACCCGAGTCGATCGAGGCTTGGAAGGAGGAACAGAGCATAAATTGTGTTACTCTTCCTATGATCAACTTGTCCTTGAGGAGGACCTCTCCCCTTCAGACGTAGATGGTGGCTCGCGCAACGGATTCTCTTGTCGGGTCTGCTCAAGCAAATCCCCGAGACCTCTTTCTCGCACGGCTTTCTGCAAGCAAGGCAACATTAGTCAATGGACATCAGAAACCAGATCATTCCCGGCATGAGCAGAACACTTCGACGTGTTTTGGAAACTACACGTAGGGAAAAGAGACATCCTACTCACCTGCACGCACTCCTTGTATTGAGCCCAGACAACCCCACATTTCTCCTCGAATTCCTCTGCCTTCTTTTTGGCGTACTCGTTCCGCTGGCCCTGCGGGATGCCCTTGGAATGTGCAATGGCGGGCTCGAGATACCCTTCGAACCATGTATTGAAGCACGCGTCATACGCATGCTTGAGGGATGTACATTCGGGTGAAAGTGAGTGCGCCATAACAACAACGCTCTGAGAGACCTTGCCAGAGGTTGGGACAACGACGATGAATACACGGCACCCCAGCCGGCTTACATCACAAAGCTTACAGGGTACTTGTACGACGTGTTGGAGAAAGAGATGATAGCGGTACTATGCTATATACACGACACATTCCACTACGCGCAGACTCAACGGCCTCTCATGTATGGATTAAATCGACCCTTTCTTCGATCCCCTCCTCTGTCCTGTGGGGGACGCGTGGGCTGCGGCGGAGGCGCCTTGGAAGACGTAAATGCAATTTGTGATCGTTTCGACTGTGCTGCGGATGCTTGTTCTGAACGCGCTTTTTGTAGCTCGGCTTTGAGGAGGTACACATTTCCAAACAGCGGGGCCGTCATTTGGCATAGCCACACAAAAGGGTAGCGACGGGTATAAATACGAGTCGAGCAAGATTACAAGGCACCTCGTACCGATTCGATCTGCAAACCATTCAGGTTCGACGTCATTCGGGTCCCAAATACTAGTCGGGAAATTCGTCGTTCGTTCGTCGACGTCGACAAAGTCGACCAGTGTAGCATAGAGGTGAGGGTTCCGGAATGATCGGTTTGACATGAGAGAATCGTTGAAGTGTCTGGGATTTACGGGATCGCGCTTCAACGCAAGAAACTGAGTTACTTTCGCCTTGGAAGACATAAGTGGTAGAGTGAAGTACATGCAAAGAGCGACCATACTTCAATGGCTGGATCACATGGTGCCGTGGATTCAGCGGGTATTCCCCAGTCTACTATGCCTGGTATTGATGGCGGTCGCAGGATTTCGCGAATATTTGTTAATTCGTTGTCTTCGGAGGAACTCGAGGTAGAGGGTAATTCCTTTAAGGATTCTTCCGGTGTTAGTGGCGGCGCGCCTGATTGGGATTGTTCTGTCACAATGTCATCGGATAGGTGTGCTCGAGGGTGGCTTTTCGTCGGTGCTGGTCGACGAATGATGACTTGGGATTTTGGTAATAGTCGAGCTAAGGAGCGGTGACTCGTAGCACACCCATGGCGTACTTTAAGTAGGACGTACCATCTGAGGATGAAGCAGAGAGACCCTTCAGTGGCTTATCCTATTCCCAAACAGAAACACAGCCAACAACGAGGGAAACGATTGGACAAAACCCGACAGGGAGACTCTTACATGGTTGTTGGCCAGGCCAGTGCCAGCAGACTTGGAGGTGGAAGCGACGGTGTCCTCCGAGTCGCTTTGGGAGTCATCGCTGTACGCAACAAGACCTGGGAGTGTGTAAGACGTCGTCGACAGCGGCGCCATGGCATTTGCTCACCATGCATGGCAGTGGACGAAGGAGAGGTTCGATGGGCCGAGAATTGAAACTCCGCACGATCGTATCGGGTGAGATGCCGAGTTGCCGAGACGCACTCTCGAAATGCGACTCTGCCAGTTGCTCGTCTGTCTGGCGATCTGGACGGTCGGCAGTGTGGCCGCCAGCGAGCACGTCGTCGCCGAGTTCTATGGCCGACGTGCATCCAGCTCGGGCCACACCAACAACTGGGCCGTCCTCGTCTGTGCCTCTCGATATTGGTTCAATTACAGGGTATGTCGTGGTACCGTGCAATGAACCGCTGATGCCGACGTCCCTCAGCACATGGCAAACGCCCTAGGAATGTAACTATGCACCCATTTCCGTGCTTCGTCGTGATACAGACTCTTTTCTAGGTACCGCACCGTCAAGCGTCTCGGCATCCCCGACTCGAATATCATCCTCATGCTCGCCGATGACGTCGCGTGTAATACGCGCAACAAGTTCCCCGGAAGCGTGTACGCGAAAGCAGGGCGTCATCTGGACCTCTATGGCGACAATATCGAGGTGGACTATCGTGGCTACGAAGTGACTGTGGAGAACTTCATTCGGTTGCTTACGGGTATGTCGAGGTCGAAAGCGTCCTCTCGTGTACCAACCCTTCGTATAGGGCGAGTCGATCCATCGGTACCGCGCTCCAAACGACTACCCACGGACGACCGGTCGAATGTCTTCGTGTACATGACCGGACATGGTGGAAATGAATTCCTCAAATTCCAGGACAACGAAGAGATTAGCGCGTTTGACATTGCTGATGCCTTTGAACAAATGTGGCAGAAGAAGCGGTAAGTAAACCAGATGGATCCACGGTTCGTCTCAGGCCCTAAACAAAGAAATTCTAGTTACAACGAAATACTCTTCATGATCGATACCTGCCAAGCCAATACCATGTATTCGCAGTTCTACTCCCCAAACATCCTCGCAACAGGATCATCAGAGATAGAAGAAAACTCCTACTCGGTATGTCCCTCGTTTAATTCGTTAACCCTTGGGTCTCACCACAAGCAGCACGAAAGCGACAACGACATTGGTGTATCCGTCATTGACAGCTACACGCATTTCGTACTCGAATTCATGGAAGGCATCAACAAGACCAGTCAGGTGTCCATGCAGGACTTGGTATGCACTCTCACCTCGACGCCACGCTGGCACGCACTCACATTTTGAAAGTTCTCGTCTTACGATCCTGCTGTGATTCGCTCCCACGCCGGTGTGCGTTCAGACTTGTTCCGACGACCACTGGACAAGACACGCATCACGGACTTTTTCGGAGGTGTCGCTCAGGCCGAGGTGTTCCCTCCTGCCCAGGAAAGTGCGCCGACTGTCTGCCCTGAAAACATACGACCGCCGGAAACTTTGCAGCACGCAGTAATCCCTCCCGAGACCGACCCTGTTACCCTACAGTACCGTCCCGATGGAGTACGGGACAACACCACTTTACCGTTGCTAGGCAGCGAACATAACGTGTGGGACACGAGATGGAAGAATATTAGGAAATGGACTTCCGTCTTGTTAG
>QFEL01001044.1:0-16867 GCA_003316195.1 Neoboletus brunneissimus | reverse complement strand
AGCCGTAGTTAAAAAAAAGGAATCCAAATGACGGTAGATGCGCGCAAGTGTCCTTCAAAATCCAAAAGAGATGTGGAAGAGGGGCCGGAAATGGAGCATAGGGAGGGTGATGGAAATTTGAGAGCGATGCGGCGAGTCGGGTTTTAGACAGTTACGTCACGAATACGAATGAATGCGGGTCCAAGGTGTGCATATGATGTGCGGGCGTGTGGGTTGGTAAAAGGGCCGCCAGAGGACGGCGAGGCGGAGTGACTTGGGTTGCGCGCCCACGAGTAGAGTCTGGGAGTGCTAGCGGGTGGAGGAGACATAGAGATGTACGTCATGGGGGTCTGACGAGGCGGAGTAGAAGGTGATGGTAATACACGTTCATCGATCGTAGTAGAGCGACGGGAGACAGCAGGTACCGGGATAGGTGCACTCGGAGCGGGTACAGGAAACGATCCATCACGTTGTGATTGGAGATAAGAGACGGTTCGAACCGCGCGCCGCGACCGCGACGGTCCATACTCTGACGCCTGAAACCCCCATCGCATGTCCCTAGGCGAGGCACGGGTGGCGAGGTGAACGCGTACGGCGGGATCCTGAACCACGGGTTCCGACTCTTCTTGTTCAATCTGTCTGATATCATGGAACGCATCGACGACGAGATGTGCGGAATCCTCTGCGCCGACAGCGAGTAGACTCTCGCTGTCGCTCAAGCTGCTCTCAGAGGTGATCGGGCTGGCGTTGCCCATCCGGACGACCAACATATCCCGTTCTTCTTCTTCCTCTTCATCCTCATCCTCATCCTCTGCTGCCTCCTCCGGATTGACGGGCGTGACGGGGCCAATAAAGTCCTCGTACACGGCGTTTTCATTGTCAAAGAACTCGTCCGAGTCGGGATCGAAAGCGTTGAGATAAGACCACTTTTCGCAACTCGGTGGTTCTGGGTCCCGCACTGCGGGGGTGGACCTGAACGTGCTTGAATACAACGGACGACCCATTTTTGTTTGCCCCTTTTTTTGGTTGTTGGCTAGTAAAACAAGGAAAGCGGAAGCGCTGTAAATGTGTGAGGGGAGTTGGTATTAAAAAGAATAAAAGGAAAGTGGACTTGGCCAAGACGTTACGCGGGCCGCCCTTTTTAAATACAAGGAGGGAAGCAGTTCCTGTAGCGAGTGTTTAGGGCAGGTGCGGCGTTAAGCGGAGGTGCTCTCAACGCTATCGCACACCGTCTAGTCGGTCGCTACTCCCACATGGACCAAGTCGTGAACTCGGGCGTGCTTATCGTCTATTTTATCCGCGAACAGTAGCCAAAATCGAACGCGTGCACGGTGCACTCTCAACCCTTTTGCGCGTGAAAAAAAACGTCAAGAGGTCCACAGTTGCCCTTAATGGACGGTCAGGTTCAAAAGTAGCATAATGACTCTTGGCACTCGTCGTGAACATTATGAATCGTCCGCGGCCACGCGCTCGCTTTTGCGCTCCAGGGTCAATTCCGAGGTCTGAAACCCGTTGTCTCTGGCAGGTCTCGAAATACATTGTACCATCAAGTCGCAGTGCAGTGGCGTGCCACGGTCGGTTTCCATCGACGTGTCGCGCCAATGGTGGCGTTCCGCAGTCGACCCGAAAATGAACCGTTTATATATTCGCGCTCTCACGGCTCTGTTTTCGTAAATCGACGCCGTCCAATGGCATCCGCCGTCATATCACAGCCTATACCGATACCCACTCCACTGATCCCCCTTCTCCCTCTGGGCCGCTTCCACGTTTTCAAAGCGTCCATTGACCTCCAACCCCCCATCGTACCCTTCAATCACCTCATCCCTCTCCCCTCGGTCTCGTCGCGCATTCTCCGCCTTGAGCAAATACCTCATCGCCACCGTCGAGATCAACCCAAAGCAAATCCACATCAACACGAGTCCGTGTCCCATAGGGTACCACGGCGTTTGGGTCGCTCGATAGACGTTGGAACTGATCGCACCCTGTATGTTGCCCCTACAAGTAGTCCAAAACGTACGTCGTGTCAGCGCCTCTCGTTGCATCATACACGGACTTTTGTGTTTGGATGACATTGACGTACACGGAGATGACCATTGCGAGGGAGACACTGCGTTTGTACGCCCCTTCGACGTTGTTCCCGACCCATGCGCTGTATGTCGTGATGCGTATGCCGTCAGTCAGTAGGCCCGATGGAACGTGACACTCACGCAGAATTGGCTGTTCATGTCGTGTCCGTCGGTCCGTCGGTCAGTACGACAACGCCCATGATGTCAAATACGGCAAATACGCTACTCACGAATGCACGGATAGATACCGCTATGACGGATGGTGATGAGGACACGTGCGATGATCGTCGGTGGTGCTCACCTAGCCGCTAAATATACCGCGAAATACGAGAGCGACGGATTGCGAGAAGCAAGCAAGATGATGTACCCCGCCGCAGCTGGGTATATGACATCACTCAACCAGCATCCCTGGACTAGATAGGGTGATCACGTACCGATGGCGAGGCAGCCACTGCGTTGAAAATCACGACCGTAAGCCACACGATCAAAACTTGATGGGCATCAAGGACCTACAGATTAAAGAACCCGCGGTTGCCGTAACGATCGGCCAGGAAGCCGACAGTGCAGGTGAATATACACGCCACCACATACACCGGGACCGTCAACAAGTTTGCCGTGGTCGGCGTGTAACCACCTATGTTCCATCAGAACAAACATGCCTTGTAAGCCTTTTTGTTTTGTTCTGTTTCCTGCGCCAAGGTCGACTCACCGAGCTGGTTGGTGAGAGAGACAACGTCGCGTGAGTGAGTATATGTATGTTCAGGGGTGGAAAGAAAGAATGGATGACCAAGCTTGAGAACGCGGATGCATACCTGGGAAATAATACTTGGCAAGAACAGCGCAAAAGCGTACAAGGGCATGTCACTTCCAGAATACACGACGACTGACAGACCGCGTCAGCGTTCCGTTCCAAACCCCCAGTTCGAAAGACGGAGCACGTACTGTACAAATACGTCTTCCAATCCGTCAGACTCGCCACGATGTTTTTCCACTTGAGACGCTCGCCAGCGGCGCTAAACTGGTCGTCCCCTTGAAGTCGCCGAATGATGACCGTACGTTCAGCCTCGTTAAGGAACTTGGCGTCCTCGGGAAAATCGACGATGAGCCAAAAGGAGAGCACGGATGCGACGACCGTTGCGAGACCCTCGATGATGAATATCCAGGACCAGGCTGGTTTACCACCGATACCGTTCATCTCGGAGATCCCGGCCTTTTTTAAAAAAAAAATACGTCGGGGTGAGCGTCGATCCGACGGGGGGAGGTGAATAACTTACTGCGAGTAGACCACCGAATGCACCGGAGACGGTCGCTGCGGAGAAAAATACCGCTATCCTGATTCCAAACTCGCTGCGCCTGTACCAACTGCCATTGCCAAATCGAGTCATTGATAAACGAGGAAAGAGAATCAGTTTCGTCCATAACGTAATGAGAGGTGAGCACGCACCATGAGAGATAGTACGTCACTCCTGGGAACAGCCCAGCCTCGAACATGCCGAGCAACCACCGCATCGCTATCGGGTAAACGATATCAAAAGACGGGTGTGTCTGTCGCAAGACAGCTACGCACCCATGAGGCCGCCAAAGTCAGAAACGAGACCTTGTATTGTCTGTATCAGAAGCGGGATCAGCTCATCCGACGAAATTATTTCTATTTTATTGTTTTGGGCGTACCATCATGATACCCCACAACAACATAATGGTAGATATCCAGACGGATGGTCGTAGACGCTTTAAAATGATGTTGGAAGGAACCTAGGTTGGGATCACACGAGTTTCAGCGGGAAGGGGGGGATACGATCAAAACTTGACTCGCCTCAAAGATGGCATACGAGATGAAGAAGATCGTCAAACTGAGCAAGTATTGTGTATCCGTAATTTTCAGGTCCGCTTCCATGCTGTACAACTATGTCGTCACCGCAAGGAAGTGTGTGTTCAATATATGCGCGCCAAAGAGAGAGGAGGTCCACTCCGAGTCGTACACACCTTGGCATTCCCGATGCTCGTTCGGTCGAGAAACGCGAGCAGGTACAAAAATGACAACCAAGGAACCGTGCGCGAGTCTACCTTGCGCATCAACTTCCGCTCATCGATCCCAGAAACGTCCACATCGGCGTTGAATATCGCTTTACTCAACGCCTGTTTCGCACTGTCTTCGATCTGGGAGACGTTTTCCTTCTCTGAGAGGCTCTGCGACGACGTAGGGGGCGCGTTATCGTGCGTGTTGGAATCAGCCATGGTCTTGGGTGTCTAGGTCCTCGGCGGTCGGTGGCTCGAAGGACAAAGTGCAAGTGGGAGAAAAGAGGACACGTCCACGTCGAATAGACGGTTCCTATATACTACTCACCTGTGCCTGGTAATCAGGGGACATTATTGGACGATGATAATACCAAGTTCGGGCTTGGCTGCCCTGGTTGTACATTTCATCGTCCGACGTGAACGAGGAGACCGGAAAGGAACAACGTGCCAATCGGACCGATGGCCATCACTCCCAGCCCGAGGGCATCCTAGTCCTCACGCTGAGCAGTCGTCGACCACGGTTTACCCCATACTTGTCGTCTGGACATACTTGACCCGGGGAAAAAACCTTGCCTGCCGAAAATACACATGTCTACTTGTCACGAGGGCCACAAGATGTCAGATGGTGTGAAAGACAGTGAGAGTCCCTGCCCTGCCGTCTATACCCCGAACGGGCTTCTGGGTCAGTGTACAGCCGCAATCGACCGGAGAGGAGTAATTGTTTCCACAAACAAAGTCCAGGCAGACTTACCTCATCGCTACATAGAATCAATCAAACACACATCGGATGGGGGAATCCGCCGAACTCCTGATCATGATGGATTACAGAGAGATTATAATGTGACAACCGGCATCTCAACAATGGACAAAAGACTTGAACCCACGATGTGTGCAAACTTCTGATGATCTTGCTCTTGGCGTGTGGCGTCGAGTCAACCGCAAGTTTAGTGATGATTATGAGCCTCCGCTCATCTCCAGCAACGCTTCGATACTCTTCCCCAGGTCCCCGCCGTTCGCTTCGAGTACCCAGTCGCGCACCTCGGCATCTACGCTTGGGAATATTTGGGAAAGGGTACCGCGAGAGGCAGCACTGGCGTGTGCGTGCGCCCTGTCAATCTCAGCTTGTACGGCAGACAAGTCAAGAGATGGCGTCGGCGTCCGGGAAATATGTTGTACCTGGGAGGGGGGCTGCAAATGTTGCGGGAGCGGACTCGGGTAAGTACCTGACATGGATCGGACATCTTGCCATGAGACGGATCCTGGTGCCTGAATGACGCCAGGAATAACCTTTGGTGCGGGTGGCGTTCTCAATGTCCCAGACGTGTCCTCTACTGTGAAAGACGTGCCACCAGGCGGTGGTGGGGCAGGTGAAGGTCGGCGAACGCGGGCTTTATATGTTGTTTGGATGGGGAGCTTTGAGGCCTCTGGTCTGGCCTTGGATGTATTCCCTCCCCCGAGCCTAAATTGAGCAATCTGGTCAGGATGTGCCCAATGTTGTTCGGTCTGATTCTCTGACCCTTCCTGTGCTCGTTCTCTGGCAAGTTCAAATGGTGCGAATGGACCTGGGAGATAAGACATTTTCTCATCCAGAGCATCGCTAAAGATACGACTAATGGCACCAAGTGGCTTCGAGACTACATCCCCAGTCTTTTGGAGCAGCCGGCGCGCATCCTCGCCTATACTCTGTGTTTGAGAAGGGACCGGTAATGTCAATGGCTGGGCGGACTCTTCTCCTGCGTGCGGAGAGGAGAGGGTCGATTTGATAGAAGGGGTAAACGAGGATGTGGACGACGTTGGTGAAGCAGGTAACGAGGGAGGTAGAGACTGGATGGCTAGTTCGACGTTTCTATGAACCGGCAGTGAGCACGGGGAGGGAAAGTCGCATCCAAGAATGCTCACCGCTCAAATTCCTGTTGAGTGATATTTGAAACCGACGTATGGTCCATCGTCTCGATAAATTGAAGTGCTCCCATCTGCACCGGATCTGGCTTGTAAATGGATTCGGGACTCGCTTAAATTATGGATACTCACGAGGCTCGACAAGTAATAGCCCGCCTCACTTTGCAGCTTCGCGGGATTCCGGAAGCGGTTTATGAATCTATGGCAGTACACTTATCAACGAGACATGTCGCCAAAACGGGAGAGCGCGCGTACTCCACGTTAGAAAGAAGGTGGTCTGGGTTTGCCTTGAGAACCACAAAGATGAGGACGGGGACAAACGAGTCTGCTCCTTCGTCTTTTCGCAAGTGACGGAGAAGACCTGTCCATGGAATGGTCAGTTAGGTGTAGGTGCGATGATATGACAAAGGGTTGACCAAATATGACTTTGCAGCAATTCAGGATGCAGATCAATTTGTCCCTCGGTGCCTTGTAGTGGTTGACTTTACATAATTCTTTGCGGGGAAAGGTCAGGTGGAGGATAAGGGTTGGATGAGATGAAGGACCTTGTTGCGCGAATTCGAGAAAGCCTGCAATGCCTGGTTCTTTACTCTCTATTTCAGGGATGTCGAGGTGAGAAGGTTGGATCCAATGGAACAAGCTGATTCTCTGTGCCAGGATTCGATCGCGTTCGAGATCGTCTGCAGTTACGGGGCGTGGAGGGGTTAGTAGTAGGAGGGAAGGAGTGAATGTGCTGCAAGGAGGAGTGAATGAGAGCTGGTAAGATGAGCGGGTGAAGCGACGAACAAGTCGTAGAGCTTGTTCATGACAAGTTTCTCCATGCCTTCCATCGCGTTCTCGAATTCGGTGTCGGAAGCGTTTCGCCAAACGTCGGAGTCTCTCATCTTTGCAGCGATGAACTGGAGAAATGGCATGATTGAGCTGGATCAAGCGGGATCTTAGTCGCATGTTCGTACATTCAAGAAGTCGTTGATAACCTTGACTTGATCGTTGACGGTGAACGTTCTCTTTGTAAAGTTGCTGAGAAAGCTGAACGGGTACTGTTTTGTTAGCGGTACGAGGGACGGGGGGGAGGAGGACTTGCGATCTGAGGTACTTTGCGACGGGCTCTGCGCCGCGGGACTTCATCTGGTCGAGAAACGATTGAAAGTCGAACTGCGGGTCTTTATCCCTGCGGGGTGTCGAGCTATCATTCGCCGTGGGGGGTGTCGTGGATCGGGTGGGGGGGGCAGAGTGAGAGGACGGGGTGTCCCCAGGTTGGAGCGGGAGTGGTGTAGAGAGGGGAGAGGGAATGTTGGCTTGTGGGGGCTGTGCGGTAAAGGACTCGACCGCGGTTGGGGATGGGGTGGGTATCTGCTTTGCAGAGTCCATCGATAGCGGGCGTGTCCGGGGTCGGACGACGTTTGGGATGGAAAGGGAGCGGGCAAAGGCGGCAAAGGAGGGGAATGCGGGGGAAGAGACAGATGACTGCGGACCCGGAGAGCTCGTCCGAGATGGGGGTCGGCGAGAGGAATCATGCGTGCTGGAACGCGAATGGCCGCGGGTGCCCTGGCCAGGCTCTGTGCGGGGATGGCCCTGTACGTCTGCCCAAGCGGCGGCGGCGTCGGGTGTGTCGGGCAAGGCCAACCCCTGAATGCGAGAGGCGAGGTCGAGGTCGAGGTCGTCGTGTGGGTCGGCCCAGGGATTGGGGGCGGGGCCGTCTTGGTCGGGCTGGGTGGACATGGCCGATCTGATCTCTGCCGACGTGCACTGCGCATCACTCTACTCTGACACGTGACTTTCAATATTTATTTATTTATTTATTATGTCGGTTGCTCCGGACCTCCTCTCACGTGCCTCTCGACGCGCGCTATCTCCCCTCAAGAGCGATTCGGGTCAGCTCAGCTCTCCCGATGGCCATCTACCTTCCCGTCCTCCTTGGTTCTGTGAGCGCCGTACCCGACGACTCTGCGTTGTCAGACCTCCCCCGCGGTCAGGTCGACTACCTCTCCCATGAATGGCGCGAGGAGGACGTCTGGCGCTCATGGCGCAACATGACCCGTCTCAAGAACGAAATCGCCAACGGCGTCCGTCTCGAAAACGCCTCCTGGCGCACCTGGTGGAAACAGAGGAATGGCCTAAAAACCGTCACCCCAGAGACTCTCAACTGGTCAGCCCTCCTTTTCTCTCCCTTTCTGATTGTCAAGATCGTTGCGTCGCACCACCGTGCTCCCCATCCTTTGCCCCGGCTCCGGGTGCTCTGATCCCAACCGTGTCTTTTCCCCACACCCATAGGGATGCTGACACTTGCGTGCAGGCTCAAAGACTCTGATGTCACCTGGCTCTACGGCCCTCTCCATACCGCGGATCCCACACCAAGGCCGTCTCTCAGTGCCACTGCTGCCCTCGACCTCCCGTCGTCCCCTTCACCCACCCTCGACCCCTCGGCTAGTACCGTGCGGAAACCCATCTTGAAACATCGCTCCATCTGCGACCTCCTCACATCCGACTTTCCACTCTCCCCCATGTTCAGCCCCCCCGACTCAGAGGAGGAGGAGGATGCACCACAGATCATGTCGGACGGCGACCCGGGTTCCCCGCATAAACGCATTCGGCCCTCGTTGCTGCACACCAAGAGCGACACCCACATCACACGGTGGGGACCGAACCGTGCCTTTCGACGGGATTCTCCGCCTCGCGTGGCGCCGACTGTGGCGAGGGACACCCCCCCGTCGAGTCTCCTCCAGTCCGACTCACCCCCGTCTTCCCTCGTCCCCGGTCAGAGACGTAAGCACATCAGCTTCAACACCTTTGTCCAGCAGTGTATCGCCATCGACAAGCCAAAAAAGAGGCGCTACCACAACTCCAGGTCTTCTCCCAAATTTGGCAATTCTTATCTCCTCGACGACGACGGGTCTGTCTCCATTCCCGCCTCTCCTCCAACCACACTGATCTATACCCTCCCTAGCTACGACGAGGACTCCGAGGACGGCGTCATCGACGAGGCAGACGAGATCCTCTTTGCCGACGACCACCACCCCGACTCCCCCGCCCACCCTTCCTACCCCCACGTATCCCCTCCCCACCATTCCCCGCCCCCTCACAACGTATCCCCCCCCTCCTCCTCCACATCGGAAGAGGACGATGATGACGTCCTTCAAGTGCGTGTCCGTCATGCTACCTCTGCACCCTCTGCCGTCCCCCGCTCCCCTTCCCACTCCTCATCCACCTCCTCCGAATCCTCGCGCTCGCGGCCACCCAAGGCCCGATCTGCATCCCATACCACCACCCCTCAGCGTACGCATGCTAGCAACGGTTTCATCGCACGCTCCCCAAGCACAGACAAGGAATTAGTCACCATTGCCCTCATTGCCCCCACCATCCTCAAAACAAGGATCGATGACGATGACGATGACGAACACTCCCCCTACCCACTCCCACACACACAACTCCCCTCGTACACCCGTCGTACTCGTGATTCCCTTAATGGCAAGGACTGGTCCCCTAGTGGCGCACATGATTCCCCTGTGGAGCTCGTCTATGTACCTCCATCGTATGCTTACTCTACGACGGAGGAGAGTGAAGACATAATCGAAGGGGACAGACAGACAGCAGCATACCATGCTAGCCTGACAGATCAACACCAGCGGTTCGATCATCCCATGGTGGCTTCACCTCTTCTTGTGACACAAGCCCCGGTTGTTCAACAGGAACACAATGTGGATTCGGCCGACGCTACACAGCTTCTCGGTCAAGGTGTCGACCCCAAGACCACTTGCACGCCCCGACGTGCAGACGCTCCTACGACCACAATCGACCAGATTCCGGTTGGTCCTGATGTCATCATCAGCGCTCCAGATGGCCACTCAGACGTTTCGCGGTCGTCCTCACGTTCGAGATCCCGAAGTAGGTCCCGATCCCGCACCCCTTCGCCAAATACGATCACTGCTTCGACCAATGCTGCTCCCTCAAATTCGGCTACTGCTGCTCCTCGTGCCAACGCCCCTGCCCAGGGCACAAGTGGCGCCTTCCTTGCCCCATCGGATCCCGGTCCTTTACGAGGCCGTTCTGCGTCTTCCCCGTCGTTGTCTTCCCAGGCACAGGTTGAACAGCCGCGTGGCCGCAGTATCACGCGCACATCATCGTTTTCAGATCGCGAAAGTCTCAACACTGGCAGTCCACTTGGCAGCTTGAGTCCCGAGGGAAATGCCGGGCTCGGCATTGGCAGTGTCGGTGTGAGAGATCGAGAGCGTGATGCAAGAGGCGAGAGGGAGGGCAGACGAACTGCGGAAAGAGGCCGAGATCGATGCACGCGAAGATCGCACTCTGACTCTGGATCCAGTCTGAGTCCCGAAGGTCCGCATACTGCTGTGTGCGCTGTCCAGCCTCAGCCGATGCAACCGCCTGTTCCTGAGGTGCGGGAGAAACCTGCTTCCGGATCTTCCTCGTCCGGATCTTCTGCAATTACCATTGTTCCGACATCCACCGCCCACCTGCCACCACGTCTCGTACTCGATGCTAAGCCAATCACTCAGACGAGCTACACCGAGGCACCGTCCATGACGATACCCATTTCCCCCAGTTACGTGCAAGAGGAACAGGAATCCATTTCGTGTCAGCCTACACCTGCCAACTCCCCAGTTTTTCCCATGCGTTCACCACCTTCTCCCTCCAAGCTGTCCCCAAACTCACACACCGTTCGACATGAACGGAAATCTTCTTCCGGTAGTTCTAGGAGTCCTACCCGCAACGGAGACGACGGGCAGCAAGGCACCCTTGTTGGTCGTGCCGTGGAAATAATGTCCAACGCCGGGGCTTTCTTTAATTCCTTCTGGCATAATGGAGCTCCAGGTAGCATCCCAACCTCATGACGTTGATCGCTCGATCCGTTTCGCGTGGCTTGCCATCAACCGCCCTTACTTATATTTTGGAATTATTGACCCTTGCTCGGGTCCCACCGTTTTTTTCCCACCGTGTCTACTCAGCTTGCCGTCTTCATTGGATAGTACATATTACCCCTTGGACTTTTTTTCCCCCTGGCTTTCTTTTAAATCTACGTTGAATTCGTCTGTCTTTCTAGGATACAAATTCAAAGTTTAATAGTGTTTTTGCGTCTACCTCCTTGTTACCTCTCTTGTTTGTCCGCCCGTCGGTTGGAAGGGTGGTAGTGGTAGCGCAGGCTAACGCTCGTGTATATACATGTTGTATCACTCGTCGTTCTCTCCCGATATCCTATTGGCCTGGACTATTGTGGTTGGGACGACTGTTTTCTTGTTTCCCGACTTTTCGGACTGGCACATTTCGGGGATATGCTCGAGACTAGTCACCGTCGGCATAGGGGTGCACGAAACACAGTAGAGTAAAATGTAGCAAAGGTTAATATGCATTACGAAAAATTTATTGTGGGCTCGTTTGTTTTCGACACCTGTAAGGAGTGGGCATTCGAGGCTATGAGCTCAGGTTTCTTCGACACCGTCGGCGTAGACTGTATGGACAAGCAGAGATGTCGGGCCGTCCGCCTGCTTATTCATCCGTCGGGACGTCCCCCTCCGAGGACTAGGCCTTAGGTTCCTTTCGGAATCCCACGTGCACTTTCTGGCTGCCATACACTCTCACGGTGGGGCTCAGTCACCGTGAGATCCGCTTATGCCATCCATCCCGGGATTCGTGGCTGTGACGACGCAGTTTACAAATCCCAAACGAACTAGCCAGGACAACAGCACCGAGAGGGGAAGAAAAAAAAGAGGCGCGAGACACGCTAAGCGACAAACAAGGGTGGGAGAGGCGGGTGACGAAAAAGTGCTACCAGCGAGACGACGGGAGCAGGGAGCAAGGGAGCAAGGTCACTACTGTAGACCAGGAAAAGGGGGGATGACAAACGTGATGCAACGGGCGCGACCACTGGCCGGGGCCACCGACGACCGTACAAAAACTCCTTCCTTTTTTGGGTGGTGGCTGGGTTTGTCTTGTAGGACAAATGCAGACAGTCAAGCAAGATTTTCCCTGATGACAATCCGCGTTTCCAAGTTAGCCTAGCATAAACAAAATTTTTAAACAACAGTAAAATTCCTGGACCCGGCGGCCGGAGGAGCCAGGTTTCAAAATTCAAAACCGGGAATATGTGAGAAAAAAAGAGGCGACGCCCGTAGGAAATAGGGATTGCGACCTCCTTGTCTAAATTGGAAATAAAAAGACCTGCAGAGCAGGATAGATAAAACGTATATTATGCTATTCTCCATCTTCTTGTCCAAATTCAGGTCCAGGGATGCACAGAGGGCAATGCTACGTAGCAAAGGCTAATATGCATTACAAAAGTCGAGAAACTTACAAGGCTGTGCCGCCTCCTATTGGCCGCCGCAGCGCCGCCGCAATTTTTCTTGTGGATTATTGAGCAAGCCTATTATGGGAAAACACAAACAAGTCGTTTATCTGACTCTTGAAAGCTTGATCAATCACCTACGCTTGATTTGCACTTCAAGTTCTGTCGTAAGTTTGTTCCCACACAGTCGTGAGGGTAGATGATATTAGACTGGTAACCGATCCTTCAAGGTGATGTCTATTTGTGTGTTCCTCTTCTCATCTGTTCGTCGAATTATATAATGGATAGGAAAGCTGTCCTCCGAGGGTCCCTGAGGGATATATCAATAAACTGTACCTCAATCCTCTAAGGTGATGAGTCTATTTGTGTGTTTTTCTCCTCATCTGCTCGTCGAATTATATAGTGGATGGGAAAGCTGTTCTCCAAGGGTCCCTGAGGGATATATCAGTAAATCCGTGCCCTCTGCTTTCAAGTTGTCCCCTACTCCCACTATTAGCTCCTGTTACAATGAATTCAGGGTTCCCGGATGCGCTGATTGACGAGGCAGAAGCAGCAATCAAATCCGAGCAGAGTCACTATCGAGCATCCAAAGGTAAACGAACTCTGGATGTGATCGGTGCGTTCCGTCCTCCCTCCATAAAATGTAGTGATGAAAATGTTTACTATGTGCACCGAACTTGCAGAAAACAAGGTATCGGCCGTCTCCAGCAGTGTGCCGGTTTCGGTAATGCAGGACGCCGTGCTAGTGGCTTCCGCTGAGTTCTCAGACATCAAGGACCGCGTGAACAACTTTGTCGAAAGCAGCAAGATACTTGTGAACGTGCTCGATGGCATCGGAGATGCACATCCTTTTATTCAAGGTTAGTTTCAAGTCCTTCGTCCAGCTGATGTCAAGTAGCCTCATGGCCTTGTACACACTTCATAGCCGCAGTAGTAGTCTTCAAAGCAGCAATTCAGCTAGAAATCACTCGTCGGCAGAATGATCAGAAGGTGCTAGCGTTAAACGTGACAATGTGCGACACGATGTCTGTCCTGAAGCTGTAAGTTATCTACTTTGACCATCTCTCTATACAACTAACAAAGCGATGAATACAACCGCCAGACTCAAGAAAGTTGCAAGTCCTAAGGAACTTGATGGACTTACGATTGAGAAGCGGCTCCAAGGGCGAATAGTTGAGATTATTCGCTCTATAAAACAATGTGCCCAACTGTGCGACAGTTATCTGAAACGCCATGTTGCTGGTACGTACCCAAGTCCTCATACTATGTTCCCCGACTCAACTGTGAGCCGTCCTTAGTCAAGTTCTTCACCAGTGTGAAGTGGCGACAAAAGTTTACCGACCTAGCGGAGGAATTCGTGGCCCACCAACATGCTATCCAATTGGATCTGCAGCTGTACATCAGCGGCGAGGTCACCAATACAAACGAAATGCTCTTGACACTGAACAAGAACATGACCAGCATGATGGAGATGGTCTTCGATCGCATGCAGTCCCCCGAGGAGCGCGAGTTTGCCAACTTCGTACAGAACAAAGGCGGTGTAGCTACTTCACGGGACGATAAAATATTACAAGAGGTCATAAAGAATTTTCAGCAACAGCAGAAGGAAGACAAGATGCCAACCAAGGGAGGCCCGGTGTCAGACAGGATGCCAACCAAGGAAAGCCCGGTGTCGGATTTTCCTACCGATCTTGCCAAATTTAACAAGGAGCTGAACAAAGAGATTGACGACATTTTGAAGGAAAACGGCACGGTCTTCGAGCGAGCCTTTGGGGCGATCGAAATCAGTCTCAAGGATATCAAAGAGACTATAGAACATGATGGAGATCGGATTATTAAGACGATCCGGGCTGAGGTGAATCGCGGTCCGCAGGAGCGTATCAAGGATCCGGTAAGTACGAGCGCCCAATGAAATCCATGAATACGCTGACAATGAAATACTCAGCATCTCTATCATATCTGGCAAGAGATGGTAAGCACACAAGCACGCTACACCGTTGACACTGATATTGATAGTCTCATGCGTCTATCCAGGGCTGGAGAGGCAGCGTAAAGGCGCCACATTTTATCATGGCAATCAATGATCATTTCTCTGTGAACTCGGGCATCGCAATCAATGAGATCCACATGATTGCCAACGAAGCTAACCCAAGATCCCCAACGGAGAACCTCAGAGATATTGCGTCCATAGCCCAACATGCGATCCCTGCCACACCTGCTGAAGATTTGTGGTCGCTGCGGTATATCACCGTCCATCGTTCACAGCCTTTGATGGAAGCGATTGATGACGACGGGTCTTCATTTATCACCGTGAACGAAATAAACAAATTCACTACTTCTCGCCCAGAAGGTTGGAGGTAAGTCCCACTGCAATGGTGTCTGGATAAGGGCTGATAGGCTTTACTAGTCTACCGCGATGGATCGCGTACTGGACTATGGGCTTTGAAATGACTACTCAGTGGTACTACCGTCGCATAATCCGGCTCTTTTCTCTTCTCTCTGACTCGTCGAAAGGAGTCCTACCAGCCAACCGAAAGGTTGTCAGCCAGTTCATGGATTCTTGGTCTATCCACGCCACCGAACGCCTCCTTTCCGGCTGCCAGAACGTTAGTTATTGGGACGGTACGGACTGGGCCCATGATGGCCTTTTCCTCAAGTTTAAACCCTGGGTGCTGGAGAATGAGAGCAGGATGAACACTGTTCTACGCAGATTGGTCTACTTTATAGACCAGGATAACACCTTGAACACTGTAACTGGGGGCGGTCGGACAGAAACAGTGAGCCTCACTGCGTTGGGGGCTACGTATCTGTGGCCCGTCGCTGACATGACTTTTTTTAGTATGTAATGCCTCTTCTCTATCTATTGATGGAGAGGAGTTACAGGGTAATGAAACAAGCACATGATGTGGTTCTGCACCCTCGAGAGCTATACATTCTTGACTACTCCATGTACTCCGTACACAGTGCCATTCGTGACCGCGTGGAAAAGCTCCAAGGTAAGGTTTCCCTTCTTCGCTATGTCTTGTCGGTGACTTGCAATGGCTGATTGTGATTGCAGACGTCTACAAGCTCCAAAACATCAATAAGGAGGAGAAGCTGCAGACAGTCTTCTTTGGCTTGGTACGTTCCCCCTTCCATCCGATGCTCGACGGTAGTTGATAGTGTTCCCTATCTTTAGTACACTTATACCTTTGAGGATCCGAAAAAGGGAGAGTTCTGGATGCAGGATCCCGCTCAATATGATGCGATACCTGAAGAACCACCGAGCAACTTGGATATCCCAGAGTCGGAGCTCTTCCATCATGATAAACCACAGATCGAGGAGCTGGACTTGGAAACTGGTTTAACGAAGAACTCCGATCCAGAGTCACCAGACAGTAATGCCGACAAAGAAGAACCGGTATCTATCGCACAGGCAAGCCAGTCACTCGTCGGAGCTTGGAGCGGCACCGACAGCTATGGAGATGGGTCCACCGACGGCCTAGTCAGCTTTTCCATAACCCAGCATACCTCTGATGACCGATTCCGTTGCTCGGGCGTCGAAATTTTTGGTGCCTTCACGGTTAATGGGCGCGTCAATGGTGAACACGTAACCTTCCTGAAGGAGTATGCAGAGTCTCAAAATGGAGAGAAGGTCTTTTTGCAGTACAAAGGGGTGTTGAATGAGGAACGAGATAAGATCTCTGGGAAATGGGGTCCACCATTGTCTGACCACGGTGAATCTCTCGTTCCGGACGGAGATAGAGGCGACGCACAAACAGAGCCAGGAGAGCAGCAAGGAGCGACAAAGGAACAGCAGGACGGCGAAAAAGTAGACGACACACCACCTACCATCAGCATTGAACCGGCTACGCTGAAAGAAAAGGCAGACGAAGGCATGACGAGAGAAGATTGTGTTCCAGAAGCAGGATCTCCTTTGGCCAATGTCCCCACAGACGCGACGGAGACGTGGATGCCCTACGGTACCTTCGTCCTATACCGCCGACCTGTCGAATACACCTTTTACCGTCCCTCCGACGAAGAATTCCAGGAGAATAAACCGCGCGCCCTTTGGAGGTTGGTGCGGAATGCAGCCAGGTACTGGTTCAAGACGCAGCATCTTACTCGGGAGGGTATCCGGGAGAGGTTGGACAAGCGGCAAATGTACTTGGAGCTCTGGCGAAAAAAAGAATATACAATTGTAGATCCAGCCGATCAATCCAAATGGGAAGAGCTGGTATGCACTGTGCATCCGGACGACCTTCACCTGTAGCACGATACCGCCCAATTCAAGGACCGTCGAGAGGCAGTCCAAGTGTGAGTCAGATAGACGTGCTTCCACTTGATGAAACCAGCATTCACACCTCTCTTCAGGAATATGTGCGATCATTGTCAAATACTATTAGTGCTACATTCGAGTCGAATCGTGTGTATCGAATGCTCGGTGGGCGAGTTTTTCGACACCATTGACCTATGCCCAAACTGTCAAACAGAGAGCGCTTACCGCGAGAAAGACAACAAGAACCACAAACCGTCCCACCCAATGATTCAGCTCCGACGGATCGTGTTGCAGATTGAGATCAACTGGGTTATGTCGTATGCGAAGTCCCGTCTGAAGGCCCTCTCAGAC
>QFEL01001034.1:0-49894 GCA_003316195.1 Neoboletus brunneissimus | reverse complement strand
GACACTCTGACTGGCTTAGACTCTTCGCGAGCCTGTTTGGCTTCCACAAACGTCTGCGGCTTGGACAGAGGAACCTGTGTTGCGGTTGGGATGCTTTCTTGTTTCAGTGAGCGTGATGAGACCGGGTGAAGCAGACCCGTATCTTTGGCCTCCGGCGAGGGTGTTGTGTTTCGTGTTTCGTGGGATGGACGTGCGTCGCCTTCAACTATTTCAATAGGAACTCGACGTCGTTTCGGGGTGATGGTTTTGGGTGTGTCGACGGCCTACAAATGGGAATCCAGCTCTTCACCAACATCCTTGCAGGGATAAAGACCTACGATATGCTTGGAGCGTTGCTTAAGCACCCGCTGCTGTAATAACTTCTCAAGCTCGAGTATCTCATTCTTTACCGATTCGTTTGCAGGCTCTAGCGCGAGGGCTTTGTCCAAGTCTGTGAACGGATGAACGACCATCGGTTTTGATTTGATGTCGTTCCATACCTGCCTGAGCGTCATCCAAGTTCCCGAGAGCTTTCCGCGCTTGGCCCCTTCTGAAGAGTGCTTTGACATTGTTGGGGTTCAGCGCTAAAACCTTGGTGCAATCCCTCTCCGCATCCTCGGACCTACAGGGCAACCGATCAGCCGCGTGGAGCAGCTTTGGGATGGATCTGCTATGGACGTACTTGCCTAGTTTGAGATACGCTGCTGCCCGGTTGAGGAAGAACGCTGGATCGGTACTGTCGGCGAGGATTGCGTCGGTGTAGTGGCCAATCGCGGTGGGGTAGTCAGCAGCCTTGAACGCCGCATTTCCCTTGGCCGAGTGTCACCACGAAGAAACCGGTTGGGTCTTCCGTCACTCACCTTGTCTTTCGCCAGTCTTGCCTTTTCTGACGCCATTCGAGTTCGTGCGTGGCAGGTGGTGGTTGGTGGAAGACCTGATCGATTTTTAAAAGGTGACCCCTTTACTAACAGCCTTTGCTTCGCCCTAGTGCTCGGTCAGGGCAGATCCGCTTGCATCCCTCAGGCCCTCATCTCAGGCTGGTTTCACGCGAGAGACAAACCAGATCCCGCACAAAGTCCGGCCATTCACGCGACCACGGTCCAGGTATAGGGAAGATGAACGTAAAAGTGCCCTGGCGTGCGTCGATTCTCAATCGGTTTAAATCACGTCTCTCTAGTCATTGCTCATGTCCGACTCTGCAGCCTCCGTTAGTAAACCTGCACCCTCCCTCTCATCCCCCCGACTTTTGCATTCTTTGGGCGATGAAAACAAGTCTGTCCTCAGTCTGATGGCTGACGCTCGGCACATCTTCGTCGGAGGCCAGTGCCAAGATATTTCGGTCAGTCTACTTCCGTGACGTTGTTTCACTAACTCCGTAACGTCAACGTCAATAGGTTTGGGACAAGCAATCTTACACACTCAAAACTAGTCTCCGTGGTCACACAGGAAGCATACTTGCCTTGGAACTTGCAGAACGCAAAAAATGGCTTTTCAGCGCTTCGGGTAGGACTTGTGCGCTTCTTTCATGTCAAGTTCCTGACGTTTCGCAGGTGATAGTACTGTTAGGGTAGGTACTTGTTTTTTCACAGTAATCATCCACGATCTGATTCAGATTAGATATGGTCCACAGAGACGTTCACTGCGATATATGTCCTCCACCCCTATCTAGAGACCGGGGCAGGCGATCTTTTCTCCTTGGCTTGGAACCCTGTTCTACAAACCATCTACCTTGGCTGCCAAAACACCTCGATACAATGGTTCAACTTTGGTCAGCAAGCTGTCAACCGATCACCCCAAGAACAGACCAATTCTGGCGCATCCACTCCTACTCGCAAAGTTCACAAATTCTTTGACAGTTATCCTCAGTATACCCATAAACCCGCTGACCTCTTCGCAAATAACATGAGCTATTCCCCTCCCTTGGACGTAAATCCTTGCTGCAAAAATGTGATTGGAATTCTGGCTTCCAACGTTCTTGATTCCGCACACTTTGGATACGTGTACTGTATGGCAATGATGCCATCTCACAAAACAGCGTCCGATGACACTGTATTGCAACCTGACGCGACCTATCATCTCTTAACAGGTAGTGGTGATGAAACGGTCAAAGTATGTTAGATATTGATCTGAGAATCATCATATCCACCTCTCACTAGATATGGACGTGCACTTCCTCTGGTCCCGTGCTCAAACATACGTTTGAGTGTAATCATGGTGCGGTCTTGTCCCTCGCAGTTATGGGCGACACTGTCTTCGCAGGGTGTCAAGAAGGGTACGTTCTGGTGTTCGATCTCGAGACCAGGACACTAGTTCGGACTATTATAATACAGGAGGTTAGTCAGAACATTTTTTGAACGCAACTGAGCAGAAGATCATTATGCTTCCCAGAACATCGACATATTGACACTGTCTACGATGAATTCCGAACTCTACACGTGCTCCTCGAATGGTCAGATACAAGTTGGTGCTCAAAGATCGTCTGGGCATCCCGATAACACTAACCTCCGTGAATTTTAGCGATGGTCATCTACATTTAATTGCACTGCATCGTGGAGTGCTCACGAAGGAATCGTACTTTCATCTATCGTAACTCATTCATCCGAAGCGAATGGATTCGTGCTGGTCTCTGGTGCCAATGACGGGTTTGTGAAGGTAAGTTGTCCATCTCGTTCTCCACTCTCGTACATCACATTCCATCCAGGTTTGGGACATTGACTCACCGTCGGAAGCGACCTCTGTTCCGCTTTCGGAGAATAGTCTGCCTGAGGCTGAAGATGATGGTCACGGTGGGCGGCCCGCCACGCAAACACCATATCGCTTATATTTTATATGCAGACATCATGACCTATGCATTATCTACCTTCGTCTCTATCCCGAGTGTTAGTTCTGATCCTGTACATCTCGAAGATTGCCGCCAGGCAGCGATTTGGTTAAAAAAGTGTTTGCACCAACTTGGCGCCGAGTCTACACTGGTGAGGGTCTACTTATATTTAGTAACTAGTGATCAAATTATGACCTTTGACAGCTGCCTACGGGCGAGCGCAGGAGTCCACTGGTCTTGTCAACCTTCCACGGAACGCAAGGAAAATACCCAAAGCATCGAATATTGTTTTACGGGTAAAGCTGCGCAACTCATTTGCTATTTACTCGTTCACAATTTCTTCAGACATTACGACGTCATCTCAGCTCCTCGTGACGGTTGGGACTCTGACCCGTTCACTATCACTGGCCGAAATGGATACTTGTATGGTCGTGGCGCGACAGATAACAAGGGTCCTATCATGGCAGTGGCATGTGCTGCCGCCGAATTGTTGAGGAAGCGGGCTCTCGGTGTTGACCTTGTGTTTCTGATCGAGGGTGAGGAAGAGGCAGGCAGCCCCGGATTCATGGACGCCGTTACGGCGCACAAGGTTTGACTCCATCCCTTTACGCTCTCAGCATTTTTTCACTCGTCCAGTCTCAAATCGGGGACATCGATGCTATTTTGCTCAGGTATCATCCCACTATAAATCGACCGTGCTTTCCTAATTTATCCATGCAGCAACTCTACTTGGATAACTGAGTACCCACCATGCATTACGTACGGGCTGCGTGGAGTTGTCCATGCTACATTGGAGGTCTGTTCTCAGGGTTTTGGATCTAACTTTTATTCTAGACATTTCCTAGATCACCAGTGGCGCTCCTGATCAACATTCGGGTATCGAAGGAGGGGCTTCGAGAGAACCCATGCTTGACATGTAGGTTGCGATATCTGATAGCGCAGCCATCTTTCAAACGTTCGTCCCTAGGATCCGCCTACTCGCAACGCTGACGGACGGTCAGCGCAAAGTTGCAATCCCAGGCTTTTGTGCGTTACTCAACCCTCTCACCGATACCCTCGCTACCGGCTCACATCGCTCTCTCAGATGACAGTGTTCGACCCCAGACTGAAGACGAAAAACAACTGTACGAGCTATTGTCGTTAGTGGCACATAGCCCCGCCTCCGTCCTCTCTTCACGGTGGCGTGAGCCCTCGCTCACGGTGCACAACATCTCTGTCTCAGGTCCTGGAAGTAAGTCCTCCGATTTGAACCGCCCGTAGAGTTATCGTGTGATGTTCACGGATTCTGTGCTACGCACAGATCCCACTGTCATTCCCGGAAAGGTGACAACCAAGCTCTCGCTGCGAATCGTGCCGGACCAAGATCTGGAGACAGTCTCGCGTGCACTGGCCGCCCACCTCAACGCTTCATTTGACGTCTTCCAATCGCCCAACAAACTTTCCGTGCGTCTATTCCCACCCCCTTTTTATGCGCCGACGTTCATGTATACTCACTGACTAGGTCACCATCGATCACACCGCAGATTGGTGGTTAGGCGACCTCGACGACCCGTGGTTCAAAGCACTCGAGACGGCCGTACGGGAAGAATGGGGCGTCGAACCCCTGCGCATTCGTGAAGGCGGCGTACGTTTTATTTATTTATTCTTTCCTCTCAAAACAGAGTATACGCTTATACGTCTCGCTGACGTTCCCCTTTTCCCCTTCGCGTCGCTAGTCCATCCCGTCCGTCCCTTGCCTAGAAAAGACCTTCCGATGCCGGGCGCTTCACCTCCCACTCGGTCAGAGCTCGGTACGTGTGTCATTTTTTTTCGTGCATCGCCCCAACCGTTCTCAATATATATACATATATACAGGACCGAGCGCATTTACCCAACGAGCGGATCTCGCTTTCCAATCTTCGGAGGGGCAAAGCTGTCGTCGAACGGTTCTTGACGAGCGTCGCGGACGTGCGTCCGGTCGCGGCCAAGTCGGGGTCGGGGTCGTGAGCGGCTTTTTCTTTTTTCTTTTTTCTTCTTTCCCTATCCCGTTGCCGTGCGATCGTCTCTACTTACTTGCCGAGGCTGGAGAGTTCTCCGAGACTTGCTTAATACTTGTTGGTTGCCGTGATTTTTCGTCACCCGGATGTCGAATAGTGTAGAGTCATGACACGTTTCACACAACAACCGAAGTCGAAATTGAACATCGTCATCTCATTCAAGTCCCCTCTGGGTGGAACACATTCGAGAATTAATCCAAAATAAAAAATAAATAAGTACGAATATAACAACATCAAAAAGAGAGACTCGAAAGCAAACAAAAAAAAGTCTAAAAAAGGTAGAGTTCTAGTTGCACACAAGTACCCCAACCACACAGTGCCCAATCGATCGTCACGAAAGAGTCTACATTTTGTTAGAAAAAAAAGCGGTGTGTGCAGGCCAGCCCGTCGTTTGGAATTCTCATCGGCGGTCGGCGCTGCATCCTGTCTTTTTTTGGGATTTTCGTCTGCAGTGACAAGAGCGACGCCGACCGCGTCCACAACAAACGAAGCCCAGACTCCTGTCGTGACCTACCTAGGCATCCTAGAAAATGCATAAACAGGGCACCAACAGAAGCTAGGCTACACAAGAAAAAGAACAAATAAGACCCCTTGAGCGATTAGAAAGAGAACACAAAAGCAAAAAGGATAAAGATAAGTTGGGGAGGTAAGGTGACTAGGGATGGGAGGGAGAGGAGACAGGAACAGGGGGTATAATGGGACACGGTCCGTGAAAGATCGCAGGGAGAGCAAAGAAAGAAGAAACAGGTAGCATTGATCACCAGTTCATGGTGCTCTCTCGCAGGATGGGTGTAGAAATAATGCCCGGTTGAACAGCGCGACGCTCCCGCGTGCTTGTGGCGTGGTGATCGTAACCGTCTTCATCTCCACGCGTGGATTGATAGCCCCGCAAGCTATCCTCGGCATAGTAGAAGCTCCTCCGACGTTGACCACCGACGCTGTCCCTGTCGAACTCTTGGCCGTCCGGTCGCACCCCAACATAGTCGGCGTTAACGTTGGCGTTGGCGTTGTCAGAGAGACGTCTGTGGGCATGGGCGCGGCGTCTTTTGTAGGCTCTAAGGCCAACGTACGCAACGATCATGATTGCTATGGCACCGAGGGAGCTGACGACACCAATGATCGCATCTTGACGAACATTGGATCCACTGGACGAGGACCCAGCGCTACTTCCTCCAGGGGTCGGACCTGGGACCGCGTTCAGTTGCAAACTCGCATCGACACACGCCGCTAGCGTCGAGGCAATAGGATCAGATTGGCCCGTGTAGAAGCTGGATTTTTGGTTCGAGATGAGACTGGCAAGTGCGGAAACATTGGCACTCGGTATGTAACCTAGCCAGATCGTTTCAAGCTGGGCAACATCCGCTGGCCCGGTGTATGTCGAGGGCTCGTAGACGACCAGTTCATAGTTTTGCACCTGTGCGACTGCCACGGAATCAATTTGGCGGAAGATTGGATACTAATTTGAAAAACATACTATTTATACCAAGAGCCGTGGCGATTACCAGAGGAAAATAGTAGAAGATTTCCCCTGCAGAAACAGCATTCTCTGCCACGAATTGCCAGTTGAGCGAAGCGTTGAATAGGATACTAATCGGGGTATCACTACTTGGAAGGCTGTCGACGTTAAGAGGTGGTTGTGGCAGGATAGCTTCGGGCAATCCACTAGGAAGGGGAAGAGCAGAAGGGGTAGCAGTAGGAGCTACCGAGAGGAACGAAAGGGTCGTCGGAACCGTATCAGGATTGGAAGCCGTGTGTGAAGCCGTCGGTGGAACAGTGTTGAGCAAAAGCGAAGTAACCGTAGACAAGTAACCATAGTTGGAATTACTGGAAATCGAGCTGCTGGTAGTGGCCGTACGAGTGATAGACGTGGTTTCAGTGGCACTTGTAGAAACAGTTGGGCTCGTTGAGGTGGTACTGTTATGAGGGAAAACTATCACAGTCGAAGGGGGCAAAGAGCTCGTCAACGTGTCCGACCTTGGGAATAGGGTGTTAGTACTATGAATTGTATCGTGATATGTCTTACACACCCTGTGAAGGTAGGAGTGGGCGTCGAGGTCCTGCACCCAAGAATACCCAAGAAAGCACAGGAGGTAGTTGGCGTTGGCGTTGGCGTTGGTGTTGGCGTCGGCGTCGGCGTCGGCGTAGGGCTTAACCCACCAGTGTCAGATGGGATGGAGCTAGTTAGCGAGGCAGACGGAGACTGGATTGCCGGAGTGCTCGACGATGCAAGGCAACCTAGACCTAGGAGTCCGTTGCAAGAGGTCGTTGGGGTGTGCGTCACTGACTCGGCCAGCTGAGTTGATGGCGGTGGCGGTGGCACCGACGAAGACGAGGGACATCCGAGGCCAAGTCCTAGGAACCCATTGCAAGGTGTCGTTGTCGGAGAGGGCGAAGCAGAACCTGTACCCGTTGGAGAGGCCACAGGAGACGTCGCTGGGTTGCTCGATGGAGCAGGACAATCGATTCCTAGACCTAAAACACCATTACACGAAGATGTCGGGGTAGTTACCGGAGCAGATTCCACAGACGGCTGGTTAGATGGCGTTGGCGTCGGCGAGGACGCAGGGGACGTGGCTGGGTTGCTCGATGGAGCAGGACAACCGACTCCCAGACCCAAAAGACCACCACACGAAGGTGTCGGGGCAGGGGCCGAAGTAGATTCCACAGACGGCTGGTTTGATGGCGTCGGCGAGGACGCCGGGGACGTAGCTGGATTGCTCGATGGAGCAGGACAACCGACCCCTAGACCTAAAACACCATTACACGAAGATGTCGGGGCAGGAGCCGAAGTAGATTGGCCAGTTGGCTGGTTAGACGGCGTCGGCGAGGGCACAGGGGACGTAGCTGGATTGCTCGATGGGGCAGGGCAACCGACTCCCAGACCTAAAACACCATTACACGAAGTTGCCGGGGCAGGAGCCGAAGTAGACTGGCTGGTTGGCTGATTAGACGGCGTCGGCGAGAGGGCAGGGGACGTAGCTGGGTTGCTCGATGGGGCAGGGCAACCGACTCCCAGACCCAAAACACCATTACACGAAGGTGTCGGGGCAGAGGCCGAAGTAGACTGGCCAGATGGCTGGTCAGACGGCGTCGGCGAGGGTGCAGGGGACGTAGCTGGGTTACTCGACGGGGCAGGGCAACCAACTCCTAGACCCAAGAGACCACCACACGAAGGTGCCAGGGCAGGAGCCGAAGTAGACTGGCTAGTTGGCTGATTAGACGGCGTCGGCGAGGGCGCAGGGGACGTGGCTGGGTTACTCGACGGGGCAGGGCAACCGATTTGTAGACCTAAAAGACTATTACACGAGGACGTGGGAGTGGGCGAGGGCAAGGGGGTGGTTACACTCTGCGTCGGCGAAGAGCAACCGACAGTAATGCCCAGTAAGCTATCACAAGTCGGCGTCGGGGTAGAAGACATATCGGTCGAGGAGGGAGGGAGGACGGACGACGTTGGCTGCGTCGACGTGCTGCCCAGGACGTTACCAAGATCGCTGACGACGCTTCCGAGCCCACCTGGAGGGGTCGTGTTGGGATCTGAATGGGGAAAGAGCAAAAGGACGAACCGAGGAGATCTCTGTGCTTGTGGGTCAGGGAGCGCCTGGCATAGGAATTGGAGAGGGAGGACCGGGACGCATCGACGGCGGGAGCGAGGGCGGCGAGCAAGACAAGACAGATGGAGGGGTACATGAATTGGGTGTATGGTACTGCTGAAAAGCAAAGACAGACAGACGGGACAACGAGCGGACGTCGCTGCGGGTGGCAGCTGGGTTGGGCACGACTATTAATCAACGATACGTTTCGATGTGTTTCCTGGCGTCGCCGGGGTGAGCCAGCGGGGATGAGCGAGCTCGACGTTGGAGACGGCGATGGAGACGGACGACCAGGAAACGAACTGACTGCGGGAAATTGTAATTTACGATGAGAAAAAAAAAACAAGGAAAGATCACACGGGGTCGGTCGATACGTCCCTCCCAACCCCATCGCCTGGCACACACGCCCCAGCTCCGATTCTCATAGAAAAACACATCCATTTCACGACGAAAGCGTGGCACAAGCTTCACATTGCACGGCGCACATGAGACATTTGGATACGCTAAATGACAACCACACCGCTCCAACATTAATTTAGATGAAACCAATCTACAACATCTTGTCAGTGCCTAGCATCGCTTGTGATGAAACAGCGCGTCACCTTGTTGGCAACATCCAACGCATCGTGGTCGGCCGTGAGTCGGACGTATGCCTTCTTCTTTCCGTCCGGTCTGCAACCATGACTCAGCGTCGATCCGATCGATACCACGCGTGCCCTACCGGATGAGCGTGTTCACCTTGGCAGCCTGAACATCGTAGAGCTTCTTCACTGCATCCTTGATTTGGCGCTTGTTTGATCGAAGGTCCACAATGAACACCAGCGTGTTGTGCTCCTCAATCTTTTTCATCGCAGACTCTGTGTTCAATGGTCTGCCATCCACACCGCTTGTCAGCATCCACTCCCCCCCCCCAAAAAAAAAAAAAGTTGCATAGCGACACGCACGAGACGATAGTCCGGAACTCGTCCATTCTGGGTGCATGGGGAATCGATTTTCGGGGGTACTTGGGGTTGCGACGAAGCCTCAACGTCTTTGGTCGCCGGAACGTCACAGAGAAACGCGGCTTGCGTGATGATTGCGAGTGAACGCCCTGCAGCGCAGCTTTTTTCGCCGCCTTGGCCTTGGCATCCTTCGAGGCTTTGCCAGCTGGGGCTGTCATCGATGGTCCGATCAGCCATGTAACAGAGCAAAAGAGTGAGCCCCACGCACCTGCTCCCTTGCCCTTTGTCGTTTTCGTGGTGGCCATGGGTGATTCCGAGTCTAGGGGAGCAGGTGAATGAGCACCAGACCAGGGGGGATGCACCAGCTACTGCTGCAACCCAACGATGCCGCTCTCCGCACACCACTGCCAACAAAAACCCGACGTCCCAACACCGACATCCAACGAGACCCCACTCGATCCACCTCAAACACTCGTTCCTACGCGCCCCGTGCATACGAAACGCAACGACGGGGTTGTTGGGCAGCGTAAACGACGATACAGAATGCTTACCTTGATGAGATCAGGCCTTGTTCGTCGAGGGAGGGTCTGTGCAGTATCTGGTCCTCTCCTCATCCGGATATTGCCGGTTCGTGAGCAGTGGCTGTGCATACCAAGACCAGTGGCCCTGGTCTCTTCGTCGGTGATTTCTCTTACGGGCACGACCACTCGACCATTCTTGTCGAGATCCCCTCGCCACCAGGACCGGTCAAACCCAACGCAAATGAAAAAGAAAACAAACAAACGATCATCTGATCACCGAAGCAGAAAATTGAAAGAAAATTCAACATCTCCATCAGCGGACCATCTGGACTCTAGACACCAGTCCATCCCGACCATGCGGACTACTTGGGGTATTCCCTTGTTCAACTTTCCATCACCATTCCCATGCCCCGCCGCGTTTATATTTGGATCGTGACGTAGCGTCGCGGCCTAAGTACGCCATCGTCACCGAATGCCCCCTGAATGAATCTACCAAGGTCGGTCTGAGAACCCAAGGAATCGAGCAAAGCACTCCGGGTTTCACATATCCGAATTGGTATATATGAGACCCCTGAGAGAGGTCCCCGCAGGACTTGAAACTCTCAACAGAGGCTATGTTCAAACAAGCCAAGATGGCGTCACACAGTCTCGCGATACGACCGAGGTATCAAACAGCCCTGCGCGCTACGCACAAGAATCAACAGAGAATCAACATCAGGTGTAGCTGGGATCCCATGCGGAAAAACCCAAGCACAGAGAAGTCAATCTCCCTGCGTAACCTATTGTACTCGCAACTCTTCCGGGGTTGTCATCCTTCACTTTATTAATACCATACAAGAGACGATAGCAATAACAATAAAACGTCGACAAAAGGAGATTCCGAACACACGGCGCGTGAGAGTAAGCAAAACTAAACATTTCACTGCGCCTGCGCCTCCTGGAAGCAAAGAACACACAACGATCAGCATCAGTGAGCCACAACATGACGAACAAGACCTAGAAACACCGCACCTGATCCACAAACTCCATCGCCTCTTCCCGTTTGATACTTCGGATGGAGCTCACTTTTTGATTGTTAAACAAGACACCGTAGAACTTGTCCGCGGTAACCAACATCTCCGGTCGGAACGTCGTCGTAATGAACTGCGCAGTGTGCGAAAGCGACTTGATCATATCTAGCAATAAAAGGACTCAGAGTGGGAAAGAAGAGGGAATGGAATCACCTTACTTGCAACAGCGGTACGGTATTGGGCGTCAAGATTGGCGTCAATCTGTTGGTTCGGTCATGAATGCCCGAGTGCCTACTCCTGTGGGAACGTGCACACCTCGTCAAACAGGTAGAACGGTGCTGGGTCACACTTTTGTATCGCAAACACTGAGAACGAAACGTGTGAACGGTGACATCGGTAATTAGAAAAGCGAGCCTCATACCCGTAGCGAGGGCGACAAGCGATTTTTGACCACCAGATAGCTGTTGTATCCGTAGGCCTTCGTCAACTTTTGAATTGAATGACACCTACAAACGTTCTAAGTGTCCACTGTCTTCAGCGTACTAACAAGTCACTATACCTTTATGGCGACTCCAGTGTAATTGTCAATCGTGCTCTGCTGCGTGTCGTCCGCCTCGTCCATAGCATCCTCGTCCTACACCGGGCGTAAGTACAGCCAGTCCAAGGAAGACACGTTTCAACTGACCTGGTCTATTCGTCGTTGGATGATCAATCTGCCTCGACCGGCGGGAACCAAGCTCTCGAATACTTCCTCAAAGTTACTCGCCACTTGCTTGAACGTCCGCTCGATCGCCTCGTCCTTTCTTTGGTCAAGCACCTGCACGAGCTCCTCGATCGATGTCGCAGAGTTATCCAGGTCCTCGCGACGCTGCAGGAGCTGGTCGCGCTGCTTAGTGAACGAGTTGTACTGCTCGAACGCTTTCTTGTTCACGTGAGCGAACTTTTTCAGACCCTCGTTCACGGTATGAAGCTTCTTGACCAACTAACCATACGACACATGTCAGCCAACTTTCGTCACGAAACATGTGTTAGAATTTCGAACCCGATCGAGCTTCTCGTTCGTGTACTTCTCGAATGCTTCTTCAGGTAGCACACCAAGATCACGAATGTTGCGATTGCATTCATCTTTGCGTGCCGTCAACATCTGCTTCTTGGCGAGGTACCGTTCTGTGTTCTTTTGCAATTTTGTCACGCTTCGACTGTCTTCCGATTGTTGCTGCTGTGCCTTTTCCAAAGCTGAACGCAGCTCTTGGAGCTCCGTGTTGAATCTCTCGACGTCTTTGTCTGCGTCTGTGCGTGTGCATTGCGTGAGTATCGATAAATGATCAAGTTATGGAGCGCATACCTTGAGATCGTTTGGTCGCAGCCGTTATTGAGATACCAAGGGATCGAAGTTCCCGTTTACGTGCATCGAGGGACTCAGCTGATGTGTCGTTCCCGCTCGCAGCTTCACCCAGAGATTCTAGCTTGACCTGCAGCTCTCGCTGTCGCCGACGGAGACTTTCATTCAACTCAATCTCCACCAGGTTCTTCCGGCCATCCAGCTGACACGCAAAACTCTCAGTCAAATCGTCACGGATGGATCAACTGGAACGACTTACGTCGGACCGCGTCCTGCCCAACTCGAGTACTTGTCTTCTCCGTTCTTCTACCTCGATACCCAACGCATCCATCATATTCGCCTCTTCCTCCGTCAAATTTTGAGTGAGCGGGGTCGACAGTTCTTGTTGATACCCTTGTGCCCGAACATGCGTACTGTTCACCTCCGTCTCGAGGTCCCCAATCTCCGTTTCCAATGCCACTACGCGTGCATCCAGCCGTTCACGCTCCTTGCTCAACGAATTGACATCCTGGAGGAAATTCTCCCTCGACTCGCGCGCTTGCGCTTGTTGGAGCGTCAGTACCTGGATCCTACCCGTCAAGCGCGTGATCTCCTGTTCGATCCGCGTGATCTCGACTTTCACCTCCTTGGCACGCTTGTCGTCGGCATCGAATTTTGTCCGCCAGGAGGCGACGGCTTTGATGGCCTCGATACGGGATCGCCGAACGTCGTGGTAGCCACCCGTTAATGCACCTTTTCGGTCGACCTTGTCACCATCAAGCGTGATCGTGTTGACTCCGTGACTCTTCACATATGCCGCAGCGACAGTCAGGTCGCGGCACACCCACGTCTTCCCAAACACTTGTTGGAACGCCTTTTGATGCGCAGCGTCGAATCGAATCTTGTCAATGAGAGGGAGGGCATCCTGGGCTGGTGGGACCGATGTAAGAGGCTTTGGCTTGAGGCGGTTAAGAGGCATGAACGTGACACGGCCCGTTTTTTCTTTCAACATGACATCGAGGACCTTCGAGGCCGTTTCGTCCGTATCGACTACAACATGGAAAAGGCTAATAAAAGCGTCTCAGCTAGACGTGTTTACACAGACGTGTCGTTTACCTGTTGCCAGCGGCGAGTTCAATGGCGGTGCTAAACGTCGGATCCGGAATCTCAAAGAGGCGATATAGTGGGCCATACACGCCCTCCAGACCGTGCCTCTGCGCAATCCTGTCGACAGCACGCAGCCCCGAACCCGTATCCTACCGAGATGTTCACCAAAGGTCGTCCATGATGTACATATATTCACACTTACCTTATCCATCATAGCAGCGAGATTGCGCTCAGCAGACTTGAGTTCATCTCCTGCGTGAGCGAGAAGACCACCCAACTTGGAATCCTCTCTCCACAGCTCCTTCCGTCGCTCACTGAGGTCACTTTGTTGATCCTTGAGCTCCGCAAGTTGCTCACCCAGGGTCCGCACTCGTTGTTTCCCATCCTCTAGGCTACCCTGAATACCATCCATCCTCTGGACGATATCATCCAACGACTCTTTCGTCGACGTAAGATCTTGTCTTGTCGACTCCAGTACAGCGGACCGAGTATTTTGATACGCGTCGAGCGAGGCAATCTCTTGTCGGAGGTAGTTGTCCCGCTCCGCTTTCGTCCGGAACCGCTTGACACGCCCCTGCTTAGCGAATAGGGCATTCAACTGGGTGCGTGCTTCTTCCATTCTACGCTTTTCCACGGATTCTCTAGCGCGGGCATCGTTCCATCGAGGAGTCAATTTGGAAAGCTCCCTTTCCTTTGATTGGATCTGTTGCTCCAAAGCTGCCAGTTCGTTTCCAAGTTCAGCACGTCGTCCATCCTCGTCTTCACCTGCGGATTGTAGGTCGGCAATGATACACTCTAACTCTGTGCGCGAGCGAACGAGGTCAGAGAGTTCAGATTGAGCATCCTGACGGGTAATACTGAGGGTCGACAAGTTGTGTTTGGTTTGTGAGATTTTTTGCTCGAGACGCTGCAAGGCGCGTGAGTCACAAACAAAGACGAGTAAACCGCGCGGACCTGAATATCTTTTTCACGAGTATCATACTGCTCGCGACGCATATTTGCGCCATGTACTTCTCCTCGTCTTTCCTCCTCAATTTCTTCCAACGCCTCGCCGACCTCTTCGAGCTCACGTTGATACAGAGCATACTCAAGACAGCGTCGTTCCTTGTCTTTTTCCTGAAATTCGCGCAGTTCTTCTTTTTCTTCCTCGAGTTCTGTCAAGCGTGACTCGATATACTCGAGTAATTCGTTGATCTTGGTACGCTTCGCGTCCGTTTCTGCCATGATGCGAAGGGACTCGGTACGACGCTGTTCATAGACTTTGGTTCCCGCTACTTCTTTGAGGAGAGCAAGTCGCTCGTGGTCTTTTGCGTTCGTGAGCGCGGTTATCTATAACATGCCGCGTCAGCGTACGCAACTGAACAGGAAGATTGACAAATTACCCTGCCTTGAGGAACGATATAGTATGGATTCGATTTACTGAACCCAGCGCTCTCCAGGAGGTTCATAACGTCCGCTTTGCTGGCGCTTTTCTTGTCGAGACTGTATTCGTCCTTTTTCAGACCGATCGTTCGTCGGATGATAACGTCCTCACGTCCAGTAGGAAACCTGTTGTCCGAGTTGTCGAACACAATCTCCACTGTGGACACTGTGAGCGAAAGGGATCTAAGGGAACGACGGTGACGTACCATAAGCAGATAGGGTGGTAGTCACTGAGACACCTTCGTGTA
This sequence comes from Neoboletus brunneissimus, assembly GCA_003316195.1. Taxonomy (NCBI): domain Eukaryota; kingdom Fungi; phylum Basidiomycota; class Agaricomycetes; order Boletales; family Boletaceae; genus Neoboletus; species Neoboletus brunneissimus. The sequence goes on along the minus strand of QFEL01001034.1, from coordinate 34,898 downwards.
GGAGCGCTTGGCGTTCCTCGCGGGACATTGAAGTATATGCATCGGAAAGGACGAATCGAATGGCTATCAACAAAACTTCAGTATCTTGCGCTCGACACGAGACACCACAGGGAAGGAGTAATCGCACGGTATACTGCCTGCGGTCACACGATCTCTGCAACGGACAAAAGGGCGGATCCAGAGGGCCTGTGCTCCTCCCCATAGTTTCCCCAGTACCCGACACGCTCGCCATTGTCAAATGGCTTCAAAATGGAGACTAACCTGCGAAAAAGTTGCTCTTTCCAGAGCCGTTGCGTCCGACGACCACATTGTGCCGCGGTGAAAACGGTTCTATCTGTGTCTGATCACGGTCTTGGATTGAATTAGTGAATACCTGGGACAGTTAGATTCGGCGAGGAGTCACTGACAGGACTTGAACCCCTGGATCGTCAGAGTCTTGATGTACATGGCCACAGAGCGTTAAACCGAGCAAAACGAGCTCGATGCCTTGCCTCGACAATTCTGGGCGATCCGTCGCACGGAATGGTCAGCACCAAGTTGCAAGTCCAGAGTTGTGGGGTGGCCGTTCTCGTATGAGTTGGCCTCAGCGAGACGCGTGACATACGCGTGACACATCACGTGATAAGGTCACATTCGCGTCAATGACAGCAACTCACATACAGTGGAAGATACATATGATACATAGCTAGCTTCACTTGACGTTCCTCATCCCCAAGGATCAAACAATACCTTCCCACATCTTCCCTTGTCAAAATCGTCGTATGTTTTCGCCGCTACATCGAACCCGACGACCTTCTCCACTAGGCTTGTCTCTCCGCCGACCTCTCCAAAAATGTCTTGCCTTCGGAGCAGCAAGTCAAGTGCCATAGAGAACATCGCTCGCACTGGGCAGCGCCCAAAGTCAAGCGACACGTTCTTGTCGTACAGCTCCCGACCAGTGTACGGCACTTGATGGTCTGCGTGCACTCCCACCGAGGTTATGCACCCGAACGGTCTCACTAACTCGTATGCAAGCGAAAGAGCACTCGTGTTCCCGACAGCCTGTGCCACAAACATGAGTCATGAGAGTATCTACCAACCCAAGTCCTTGACGACATTATGCTCACCTCCAAGATTGAATTACATCCGATCCCTTCTGTCCACTTCACCACGACATCCTTGCTCGCTGCGATATCTGACACTTCCAGATGTCCATTTCTCTGCTTTCCATAAGCCTGTGATACCTTGTCATATATTGCATCCACTTTCCTTCGTCGAATTTCCGTCGGGTCAATTGCGACAATGCGAAACTCGACGTCCCTCGCGTAGAGCATGTCGAGCAGCGCGATACACGCGCACTTTTCCCATTCATAGCATCATCAACGACTGTCTCAGGCCCGGTTAGCGACTGTCAACGTACCACTCCTACTGGTCCAAGACCAATGATCGCGATCGTCATCACCCTGTCCTCTGCCTTCAACGAAACTGAAACGCCACTCTCCAGTAGGCTAGCCCCTGAGCTCTGAGGGTACGCCCTCGAAGTCAGCATCGGCAGAGTCTTCGGATGATTTAACGCTTGAAAGGCCGCGAATACACCCGTTGGTAAGATATCACACAGTAAAAGCAACGACGAGTCTGCGAGTTTCCCGATTGTCTCTTTGGTCTCTTGGTCAGATTGCACAAAAGCGGTCGAGATCCCTTCGAGATTGTAGAGTGTACCGCCCGCACGCGGAACCCGAACATACTGCGCTTGGCCCCCTGGAGTGTGTGGCGCTCCGAAAAGTCGACTCTCGATGCATCTGCAAGTGTAACCAACGCGGCAGTAACTAGTGGAGGTATTCTTGATGATCGCCGGATGAAAAATAGAGAACACGATAACGTACTGGCATTCTCCACAGGACACCGTGAACGGAGAGACGATTTTATCTCCAACTTTGAGAGAAGAGTACAGGTGCGGTCGACCCGTCACTCCTGGGTGAAAGTTTACACCGAGGGCGACCACTTCTCCAATGAATTCATGTCCACAGACGGCACTAATGGACATTGTTTTCGTTCCAAGATCTTGATCATCGACACTACTAGGCGGCTTACGGCTCTGTTAAACCCGCAGTACCACGATAGATGTGCAGATCGCTCCCACACAGTCCCGCAAGCTAGTAGGACAGTCCGAAAATCCTCAGCAACGCGCGTTTAAATGAAAGCAATATACAAGATGTACATGCCTTGACTTTGACGATCGCATCGTCTGGATGTTCTATCCTGTAATCTTATCAGGACCCTGATCGGCAAATCGTCCTGGAACGCCACGCCGCCCAATCGAGCCGCGTTCACACTCACTTTGGAATAGGGATCTCCTCGACACGAATGTCGTATGCTGGTGGGTACCAACGTACCACAGACTGCATTCTGGTAAAGGGTCAGGGTTTAATGAGTCTGAGATAAGGCTAGATAAGGATGGGAGGTACACACGCTATGCACCCGGCTGTATTGATCTACAGTCGGTCCGGTCCAGCTTTATTTGTGTTGTGAGACCCAGGCGATCAATTTAGATATACCACCGATTCCGTCGCAAGGAAGTGCATCAACGACTCGAGTCGAGTGAAGCAATCTATGGTTGAAAGGCCAGAAATGTACGTATTTTATCGAATCTACTAGGAAGTCGCCATCGGCGTGTCAACCGGAAGACAGTCAGCCGATTCCGACAAGACCCGGGAGACAGAAGTTGCAAGCATGGCAGCTCTCGGCGCAGGGCATTAGTTGAACGTGACGCCGTTTTATCCAAATACTCACCCCTGGAATATGACCTTCCAGTCTAGTGGCGACCAGCTCGGCAGTGGCTTCATGAGCCCCGCACGCTCCCAGGGCACCACGGATACCAGAAGGACCGAACGTTCCTTATGATTTTGGTTCCCCACTGGGACCAAGTTCGACAGCACAGCCTTCGACCCCATTCCTGACCCCCACGACAAGTGGAACTACAAGTTGTCCAACCCAGCGTGAGGTGGACATACTGTAATAGAAGGCAAGAAGCAAAACCTATTTGAGTAGTCCTACTAGTGACTCGCCAGCAACTCGTCACTCCGGTCATCGCCGCCGATCGGGTCATCGATGCGGTGAGCTCGCTACATAGTTGACGCCATTTCACCCACCCTCTAACGACGCGCTTGCATCGATACTTCTGCCAGTCTTGTCCGGACTCCTGTGCTCAGGCTTGAAGCTGCAAGTGCCAAGTTCAAGCTTCAAGCACAGGCGCACCCGTGCTGGCAGCACCACGGTGACAATGTAACCGCGTGCGAACGTGGATCGGCCTTGGTCTCCCCAATCCAGACCTGAAACTTCGAGATCAGAAGACAGCCGTTAGATCGGCTCATGTCAAGGTGTCAAAGCCCGAATTTCAGGCTTAATTTAGGTTCAAACCAGCCATGACTAGTTGACTCGTGAGAGTCATCTGTCAGCAACATTGAAGTTTCCAGAAGCAAAAGTTGGGACCCTCGCCGTCCCTAGATTACACGACAAAACCCCTCGATAGCAAGAGTATTTCGGGATCGAACCTCGATGGTGATGTTCATCGGCGCCCGCAGGAAGGATGTCCTGTCAATATTTATCTGGGCGGCCAAACAGCGAGGAGGTCGTTTTAACGCTATCAGCGAGCGGGAAACCCCAGGTGCGTCTTCAGTCTGACGTGTTGTGAGGTACACGCCGTTGGAAGAAAGGATTAGCACTTGATCGCCATGCCTTAATGATCATCCTAATGAACGAGGGATTTGGATTTCGGTGATTCCTTCCGAAGGATGATCACGGTAGGCATCAGGCTGGAATAATAGTACTAAATTGAGATATGGTTACACCACTGACTATTGATTTGGTAATTGGGTCTGACATTTGCTGCACAAAAACAAGTGCACATGTACCGTCCCAATAAACTTCACACTCATCAGATGTGGTTTCTGGGCTTATAATGGGCTTATAATTATTCTTCCAAAATTCTTTCAAAACTCGAAATTATAAGCCCATTATAAGCCCAGGGACCACAACTCACCTACCCGGCTCTTATACGTTACCTTCCCTTGGCTGGGCCCTCCGTCTCCCAGGTCCATTTAGTCATGGGGTCAACCGACGATCAACTGCTTGGTGTCGTGCTCGTCTTCCGCCATGGCGATCGGCAAGGTTTCTATCAAAGCCCGACGACATACGCTGCAACTGCAACACAAATTACGCCCTTGGGTAACGTGAGTTATCTCTAGCCCTTAAACAGCCTTGAAGCCTGATCCCCACTGATTTACTCTAGCAACAAGAATTTCAGCTGGGCCAGCTTTTACGATCGATTTATTTGAATGCTTCCTCCTCCTCATATATCCCCGGAATGAGCACCGACCTCTTCAACCAGTTTCAAGTGTACATTCGCGCTGATCTCGGTGGTGAAAGTGGTGTCGTGTATGACTCATGTGTTTCACTCACGCAGGGACTTTGGCCCTATACGGTCGATAATAACATCACAATCGCGAATGGCTCGACGATCATTGCTCCACTCGGGGGGTACCAGGTCCGTGCATTTGCCTCAGTGGTCTCATTTCCTGGCTAATATTGTCTCAACCAAATAACATCTGACGATCGTCAGTATGTCCCAAGTACGTCATCAGCAACATGTGCTGTGATTAAAACAGCTAACCAATAAACCAAGTCGATACCGTGGATCCAAATCTAGACATCTCGTTGGAAGGATTCTTGGACTGTAATGTTGGTACCTCGTGGCTTCCCTCTCCTGGCAATGTATTCAATTGGGCCACAGACATTTGACACGCACACAACCAACTTTTATAACTCTGCAGAGTTTCAACGGATGGCCAAGCAAAGTGCTGCTTTCCTTGACCTCCTTCCCCCCTACCTGGATGGTCGATCGGTCAGCTTGGAAAACATGGTACGAATCCTCGTTTCAAAGCATAGCCTCTGCATCGAGTCTGACATGCCTGCAGTGGAACGTACGTTGGAACTGCGTTGTTTGCGTCACCCGAGGTCAAAGCTTTTTGTCAGATCTATGACTACATGAACGTCAACAGCATTCACAACACCACGTTCGCTAATGCGCTGCCCCCTACTTACCTCGCACAGGCAAGAGCCCTTGCAAACTGGCACGAATACAACGTCTTCACTGACCCAAGCGTGTCTGGTATCGGGAACAGTGAGTCATGTCGCATCCTCTTGGCCCCTGGCCGGTTGAGCCAACACACCTGGTCCAGTCGCCGGTCAAGCAATCGTCCCTTCCATTCTCAACGCGTTCGAGAACATCGTGAACACGACGAACCCTGTGAAGATGATGATCACGGGCATCGCCTACAAACCTTTCCTGTCCCTGTTCAACATGACAGGCATCGTAGCTGCTAACCCTCAGCTCGCTGGAATCGGTGAACTTTATACCACGTCACCTTACTGTCCTACGTCCCAACTGAACGCCGTGTGATATCAGTGGACTACGCCTCCACCGTGGCATTCGAGGTCCGCCAGTCGAGTTCTGGAGGCGAGCCTCTGATTCGATTCAACTTCAAAAACGGAACCGACGACTTTACGACATACAACTTTTTGAATCGAACGGGGGACGTTCCGCTCTCCGCCTTTATCGGCGCCGTCGCTGTAAGCATCTTTCAATTGCTCTCGACTGACGTTTGCGGGGACGCCCCCCACGCGCTGAAATGACCTTGGGAATTGTAGCCCTCTGCTGTGAATACAACAGCCGACTGGTGCAATGTCTGCCAAAATTCACAAAGTAGGGGATGCGATGCGCTCGCGCTCGCTGCACAACAAGCTCGTTCGGCGGCTTTGTCACCTATTAGTCCGGTGGGCGCCGGGTTCCTAGGTGCTGGATTGACGCTTGCCGCGGTTATCTTGTCATTTGGGACGTTGGCATTCCTGGGACTGTTGAGTTTCGGAAGGAAACCAAAGAAGTGGCAGGTGACAGAGGACAACGATGGGGTAGGTTTTTCAAACGAAGGACCCGGTCAGATGCTGAATTGTGCAGGTCGAGCTACGAAAAAGACCGAGTAATAAGAGTTCCCTCCGAACGGACAGCGCCTTCGGAAATAGACAAGAAGTTTTGTGAACGTGAACCACAATGATCATTCGAAAACAATGAACCAAGGATCTATGAAACATGTATACTGACACAGCACGTGATGAAAAATGGCATGTCCATGAATGTTTTGATATTAATCCAAAAATCTGAGAGAAATGCAATGATGTTGATGTAGCAAGTCATAACCTTTCTGAGGTCGTATCATCTCCAGTCGTGATCACTATCGGCAGGATCGCTGACGAAATCCTCGTCTTCTGTGGCATCGTGAAATAAGTCTAGAAAGTCCTGTCAGATGAGCTGATATTCGATGCAGACATTGCACACGACCATCATCGCTATCCGAATCTTCTTCATCGGGATAGTCATTCTTGTAGTATTCCTCGGCTGTCGGGGTTCATGAAAGAGCGTAAGCACAACGTCGCGATCTAGGTCGCAACACAAACCATTGGAATCCTCGTCTGCTTCGTCTTCTTCCTCGGATTCAGAGTTGTCAGACAAGTCATCATCTTCCACAGACGGTGGGAGGCCGGTCCTTTTGAATGTCAGCTTTTCTGCGGAAACTTGTGTAAATGTCGACCTACACCGTTCCAAAATTTGCGGCGAACGAATTCCACTCCATTAATGAATAGGGTCTTCTGTAAAATACGTCCCACACATAGTCATCACTGGTGACCGCATAAGGATTGGTATTGGAAATGACACTTGAAGAAGTAGTTTCCTGTACTGCCGGAGCTGAACCATGAGCCTCACGACGAGTGAGAGTGAAGAAAGTTGCGTACACGTCAGATAATCCCGAAGCATAGGTAGAAACTTTTCCATCTCGGGATCCATGGGGGGTAGCGCGGGACCCTGATCTTCGAGGACTGCATCATACATCTTGAAGTCATTTCGTGCGATATCTTTGGAAGAGATGACTTTCGGGCTGTGGGGGTCAGCAAAGGGTAAGATACGGAGACCGGGTGCATAGGTTTAGGTGGCGTACGGGCTGGTGGGGCGCCTCTTCTGCCTCACATCCTCCTTATCGCCTGTCACTCTGACGGCATATCGTCGACCTCCGTTATCCGTTCGGGGAGGAACGGGGGGAGGTCTCGTCTCTCGACCGGGCAGCGCTTGTGCTTTCGTACCCTCGTTCGTATCTTGGGCCAGCCTTGAGATCTGGGACTAAATAAGGGGAATCGTCACGAGTCCCAGAATGATAAAGGCGCACGACAAAATACGTGCATTGGTCGACCTACCTTGAGATGTTGCCTTAATTCGTTGTCCTCCCATGCATCGTGCTCGACCGTTTGGGCGAACTGGAACACGTCAACGCCACCGCGTGGTTTCTTCCTCTTGAATCGCGATTCGACGACTGCTTGCAGAGTGAGCGAGTCTGGTTGACAAGGGTGGCACGTTGTGTGGCCAAACACATACCGAGCGCGTCCAAGGGTTCTTCCGTGCGCTTCCGCTTTATGCGCAAGATGGTGTAGGCGTGGTTTTGGACCTGTGCATCCATCCCGGCGTATCTTGTCCTTCGTTGTCGTTGTCGTCGAACAAACGTTGTGAAGGTTGGTAGTGGATGAAGTGCAAAGGCAAGGAATGTGATTGCTGTCCGCTTGCTCGTCGGATCACATAATCGGGTAAGGCTCCTATGACTCCCGCCTTTCACCACCGTCACAAACACCACCACCCCCGGCGCGGTCCAGCGTCCAACAGTCTTGAATACGTATCGGTGTCACCGGATCGCTACGAATCCCAAAGCGCTGAGGATCTTCTGGGCCCTGCAGGGCCAGTGCCCATTTAGTCAACAACAATAATAGAACTGGGTTGGTGGCGATCTTCGCCGTGTTCTTGAAGCACGCAAGGTCGCGGGTGCCCCCAACTCAGATTGAAATGACCTCTGAAAGTCGACAAATCCCTCGGCTCGTATTCACCGCGGTACTCGTCATATTTCCGTCTGCCGAAACTACGGCTCGAGAATGTCAGACACGATGCCGGTTTCTCGGCTCTATCTTTGCTCTTTTGTTGGTTGACTCGATCAGAGGCTCATCCCACAATATTCCATGCTCGCACGCACACTCAGGCCAATGTTTTTTATCCGAAGGAAGGTTTCCCTGAGAGTGGCCAATTACATGACGCGTTCGAGTGCTGGCTTTGCAACGAAGCCTGCTTCGCCGATTACAAAATCCGGCAAGACGACCAGGAAAGCGTCGGTGGAGCAAACGAAGCTCAATCCATCTAGCGATTCGTGAATGTCGTGAAACTCTCCGTAACATCGGTGCGTCGAACCTCCATACATCAACAGATACATTCAAGTGCTGACTCATTGACAGTATGGCGACTCACTTATGTTTTATTTCCCTTCGCGATGCACGTCAGGTGCAGGGCTGACGGACATCTCTGATGTAAATTTCCTATGGCCATGGAAGCCACTCCACCGATTCAGAAGAAAGCAGTGAAAATCGGCTGCGGCCACATCATGTTTGATTCAGCTCTCTGCCAACTAGAAAGTGGGTCACCGATGCCATCTATTGGCTCACCGAGAATGTGCAGTCATTCCATCAACAGTTCATGTTCCGTATTATGAGGCTTGTACGTGGTTAAGCACGTTGAATACCATACCCAGATCTGTCCGATCTGGCTTACCACGTGTACATTCTCGGAAAGTATGGTGGTCGTCACGATTTCATCAAACGGTCGCTACTCAAGGTTCGGATTTCTCTGTCCTCGGCCGACGCGATTGCTAATCAATAGCCGTCGACTTTAGCGACCATTGTCCCTAGTAAAGTTGTGGGTAGTATCTCATCGGCCGAGGGCAAAAGCGCCGAAACCCCGGGCCCCTGAGTATAATAGTCACCCGAGGCTTTATGCACAGTTCGTATGAACATGGCCAACGCTTACTCTCAGCAAACAGTCCAAGGGGACTACAGCGCAGACAACTACGTCAAGACCGCGTCGTTCGTCTTTTCAGATGAATACACGGGACCCATCCTATCCTGGCTAAACGCTGGTCCCGGAGACCGAATTATTGATCTCGGTTGCGGAAGTGGTGAACTTACAGTCAAGATCCAGGATGCGGTAGGTGCGAATGGTTTCGTGCTTGGCGTAGACCATAATGAAGATATGGTCAGTTACTTCATTCCACGGTTGCATTCGGACATTTGCCACGATGGACATGTTATGCATAGGTATCGACAGCGACGAGGAATGGAGTCAGGAGCGCCTTTGTCTGCGATGTTCAGGACCTTGAACTGCCATCCTCATTGTCGCTGGAGAAGCCGTTCGATGCAGCATTCAGCAATGCCGCACTGCATTGGTGCAAACGCGATCCCAAGGGAGTCCTTGAGGGCCTCAAACGAGTTCTCAAGCCTGGGGGCCGATTCGTTTGCGAGATGGGGGGATTCGTGAATTGCGTTGGTGGGGATTATCTGCCTGTTGCGTGTCAAACAAAGTATTCAGGAAATTACAGGTGTCAGGATCGCGTTACACTACGTGACGAGGAAACGTGGACTTGATCCGAAGGAGATGGACCCTTGGTATTTCCCAACCGTCGAGGAATACCGGACGGTGAGCGAACAAAATACTTATTAAATAGATACATGACGGGATCGGTCACTCACAGCTGCTACAAAATTCTGGTTTTCGAGTCGATACAATATCCTTGGTGCCAAGGTTGACACCGCTCGGTGACGGTGGTCTTCGCGCATGGCTCCAGCTCTTTACGCGGGGGACATTTTTGAAAACGGTCAACGACCTGGATGCTGAGGCAATCATAGACGAAGTTGAGCAGATATGTGGGGTCGATTGTAAAGATCGGGCGGGAAATTGGACGATGATGTATGTCCGATTGCGCTTCGCGGCAACGCTAGTTGCCTGACAGCGACATTCTGTTTACTTGAGGTCGGCGGAGCCGTACATGTATCGCTCAATCTATACTTGGCATATGTTGGACAGGCAACCGTCGGTCAAGTCCAATGTTGTCTTGTAGCTGTCTGCAATGGTAGTTGATCAGATCGTCTGTACATGTGTGCACGTTAGAACGGAATCAAACCGGAGAGTGACATCTTGAGCAATTTATCCAAGGCTATTCTTCCATCGGCTCGGAGGAAGTCAATGAGACACTAAAAGTAACAATAGAGCGAACATCATCGACATCGATCATCATGAATTCGTTCAACGTAACATAGATCACCAGTCCAGACGAGGCCGTTCATCATGTCATGAGCCGAAATGTGCATTATGATGCGGCTCGGAAACCAAGAAACACCCAAGCCAGAAGCACACATCAAGCACACATCAGTGGTGGTACCACGGTTGCGGCACCGCTCGGACCCATGACAGTTTGATTCTTCCTTTGACACGTTTGTGCGCATCGCGGGACTGATCAGACTTTAAAGGTCAATGATCGGCCATACTCGAACATTGATCTCCAGTGCACGGCCAGATTCGGTAAAGGTGGCATGGGTAAAGGTGATTAAGAATTCATGACAAGCCAAAGAGTGGCTGAACGATATATACATGTGACTGGACTAACCCCGGAACTGGAATGGGTGAGTGACAAGCCGACGACTTCCGAGTTCGAACGTTCAGGATTAGCACATCTAAGACATCGTGTAAGCGGAGCCTTTCCAGTTCAAGTCATGCTCGAACCCCAAGGTCTCCGCGGGTGGTGCTATCCTCGATCTGGCAACTTGAAATGAAACCATACCACATCGACTGCACCTTTTCCAATCGGATGTGGCGTGCGGCAAGTGCCATTCGCACCTGACATATTTGATCTCAAGCACGAACCACGCGAACCTTGAGGTGTTGAAGGCGGTGTTTGGAAATGAGCCGAGAAATGGTCCGTCCGTGCGCGTGATCGTCGACGTGGGTCTGTTGTGCTGTACGCCAACTCCGTACTGCGCCGACGACTCTGGACCGACGGAGCGCACTCGGGTACACCTGAAACAGAACTCGGGGGTTGGTACCAGTCGAGCCTTGTGTCATTAGGGTCATTCGCCACGCGTGCGCTTGCACATTGGCGATGTTATATGTCTGCATGGCAAGCACAGCCAGTCTGGCTTCGTGGCAAGTTCAAGACCTCCGCTATTTCTCTGGATGATAAGGTACTATGTCACGGTCGACCCCGTGTGACGGACAAATGGGGAAAGATCGACAACGAGCTAAACAGATACAAACAGTGGTCCACTGTGGACCAACAATGTTCGCGGTCACGTGGACAACATACTGGGCGGCAGAGTCGAAGCTTGAAAGCTTCACGACGACGAACGGCCCGACTGACCAGCACCGCGGACGGCCACCAAAAACGGCTTAGAACGGAACGACAATGTCCTCGAACGACCGCCCGGCGTGGCAGACCGACGATCTCGACGAAGAATGGGTCGACGGCGACGACGCCTCGCTCGGCACACAGTCCATTTCCCTCACCACACCACTGCCCGGTTTCTTACAGGCACCGAGTGTGGACAACGAACCGGAGACGAGCCCAGACATAGCTGGTACATTCTTGATCAGGGAGGACATACCCGTCGCTGCGTTTCTTCCAAAGACGCCTGGCCGGCAGATTAAGAAGAGCGGCATGAAGGACTTCTTCAGTCCTTTGGCCCTGGAGAAGATGTTCGAGCCACCCTCGCCACCGCCTCAGAAACCGCTTGCGTTGACACTCACTGCTGCTCCAGCCGTACCCTCTCGATTATCACAGGCGTTCACCCCGAACGATAGCCGGTCCGACTCAGATACGAGTGCTCGCGACAATACAGCTGATCGCGGTGCTCTCAAGCCAACATCATCCACAGATCTCCTTGTTCCTCCTCCATCCGCGCTCGGGACACAAAGGCCCACTTTGGAGGGCCCGTTCACTTTCTCTGTTCCGCGCCAGAGTCCCAGGTTTCCGCAGGCGGAAAGCACCCCAGGGCACATATACAGTGCTGCTAATCCACCAATGACAGATCCGAGGCTTCGCTTGTTCCAACTCCAGTACGACACATTCACACGAGACCACCTCTCGGCAATGGTGGACTCCATCGCGGTCAATACGCCGTCTGGAGGAAGTGCTGAGGGAAATGGCTCGTCTTCTAGTCCCGTTCAACGCATCCTCTTTAAGCCACAGCAAACGCCCGTCTCAGATGATAGTCCCATACGTAGCGTCAAACGCATCAGGCTTAGTCCCCCAGGCGACTTTTATGGCGAGGGTGCAGGTGCAGGTGCAGTTGTATCGCGTCCAAAGACCCCCCGAGTGGATTACGTCGGCGAGTCGCGTTCGCTTATGCAACAGATCAAGCAAGCTCGCGATTTTTCAACCATTTCTACCAATGTGACGGCGCAGACTCCTGCTACGGATGATTCCAAGGTGAAAGCGTCTGCTCGGATTCCCTCGAATGGTGAGTCTATTCCTCCTACATGCAATACATAATGCATTCCAATCGTATATGCTAGATAATCGCGCAGCCCTTATGCCGGTCATCAGCGAGAGAAGCGGATCTGTCACGGGGTCGTCCACTGCTGCGCCAAGTGGTCACTCCTCCCTTGCCATTCGGCTACAGGCAGCAAGTCTCATGCAACAAATCAAGAATGACATGAAGGGTTCGAAGCGCCTGTTTTCCGGGGATACAGAGTTCTCTCGTTATACCCATGCGGAGGGTGAACTAGCTGATCAGTCTGTATCTGTGCTCGAGAAGTCACAACCAAGCACCTGGTCAAATGGGAGTCACGAGCGAAGCCGACGGAAATCACCCAAGACAGGGTCCCCTCGCCGCCCCTCGTCCGCTTTTCGACACCACCCCAGTCCGCGCAAATTCTCCCGCTCGGTTTCCGATGACCGTGAGCGCAGTCTCGTCCTCGACATGTCCAACATGTCGATCGAAGCACCATGGCAAACAGAGGCAGGTTCCGTCGCGACCCACACCAATCCCGCGCCAAATGCCAATATCCCTCGCATCAGAGTCACGTCATCGACTATCATCGAAGCATTACCCCAACCCCCGACACAAGTACCTCGTTCATATCCGTCATCGTCGGTTCGTTCAGGCAACAATCCGGATTTAAACCGGTTCGTGTCGTCAAGCACAGCTTCTGGGACGACTATCACCGAGAGCAGTGCACCCTCATTTGTGAAGCATGCAGGGCCTGTTCATATCACGCATATTACGCCATCTGATGTTCCATCACTTCCACAGCGCGTTGGGAAGATGGTGTACGACAAGGAACTTATGAAGTGGTTGAGAGCTTCCCCACGGGTATCGTCCGACGGCGATGATCTGAGGGATCACACGTCTGTGACAGATGCCGAGAGCGAAGATCCGTTCAGGGATATTGAGAGCTTGCGTGAGGATGACTCAGGGGGGACGAACGTGGCAGAGAAGGTTCCGATACCGGCGCAGGAGTCAGAAGGGGTAGAAGAAGCGCACTTCAAGCAGGACGCGACCCGAATAGAGGATGGAGAGGATGAGGATGCCAACGAACAGGAGGAATTGACCTCGTTCACGTTCGATGGTCCATCTGTCGTTGTGACTCAAATCGTCCCTTCAGAGGAAGAAGACACCGGGGACGATACCACCGTGTCTGATTCTGAAGAAGATGACGGTACGGGGGCGAATCCCGAAAATCGACCCGCGCCATTGGCGTTCGACTCGGAGGACGAACTGTCCAACGATTCCCCTGACCAACAGCCAGTCGCGCCCGTCGAGGTGACACCAGTGGCCCCACGCAAGGTATACGCGGTTGCAACACCGATGCCACCCAGGTCAGCGCTCAAGAGCACGAGTGTGACGCCTGTATCGGCGATGAAGGATCCAAACCGAGACAAAACCCGCACGCCCGCTCAGAGGTTGGGACACAGGAGATCCGTCAGTTTCTCGGATGGAAAACGCGATGGCCCTATCAGGGGGCTCATTGCGAAGCCGCACGAGAGCGACGACGATCTCGGGACCAGTACATCCTCTCTCGAGCCCACTCAGACCTCTGGCTGTAGTCCTTCAGCGAGATCCAAACGGATCGCCGAGATGATGCAAGATCTGGAACATACGAGTGAGTTTCACATTCGTTGGTAGGGGGTAATGCTGAATTCTATGAACCAGTCGAGTCTGAGGAGTCACCGACGAGGTCGTCGACACCAATCCACGACGTCGATGATTTGCAACTCATGGGCAATCGACGCCCGAGCAGTCAGATGGCGGTCGTGGACTCGAGTGGATCTTCCCGGCGAGTATCCTCAATGTCCCGGAGAAGCAACTTTTCCGATCAAGATCGAAGGAATGCGACTTTCCTGACAGAGTGTTCTTTTGGAGTTGCGCACGATAAACTCGTACAGGTGATCACTGACGTACAGCCCTTTGAGCCACATTGGGAAGACTTGAGCAGTATCGATTTGTCAAAGAAGTCGCTGGACAGCGTCGCAAGGCTCAAGGAGTTTTTGCCAAAACTTGACTCGCTGACATTGTGCGTGGTATATACACGTGCAATAAGGAGGCATCTTGAACTGACGTGAAATTGACAGAAACTGCAATCAGCTGTCGTGGTTGAGCGGAATCCCTACATCTCTGCGGGCACTTTCTGTCGCTTCTAATGTGTACGTCCGTCGAGATTGCTGAAGACGACGTTCACGTCCTGAACGACTTTGAAGCTTGACAGGCGTCACATCATTTAGTCACCTTCAAAACCTCGAGAACCTCGACGTCAGTAACAACGATATCGACTCGCTGAATCGTAAGTGACCGAGACGCACTGTATTATTCGCGAAGTTGATGCTTAACGTTGATGGGCGTTGACCAGAATTGCAGTGTCTGCGACACTTGAGAGAGCTCAGGGCCGATGGCAATCGGATCACAAGCTTGGACGGATTGCAGAAACTGGAAGCGCTCACGAAACTAAGCGTGCAGGGTAACCTGATTCGGGAGGTGGATTTCAGTTTATTCCGATGGTAGGACGTTTCGTCTTCCGTTCTCTCCGTGGTGATGACATGGCGCGCTCCCGTAGGCCACGGCTAGAGATACTGGACTTGAGCCAAAATCGGCTCGGCAAGGTTGCTTCGCTGGCATCGAGCCTGCCCGCGCTAGCGGTTTTGAATCTTGGTAGGTTGATAGTGGCTGTCACGTGTACCTGACTGATATGCTTGACAACTTGAAGATGGCAATTTATTAAATGATCTTGATGCCGGTGGTAGTATGACGAGACTGCGCATTTTACGCGCAAGTAACAACCGGCTGCACAGCCTCGATGTGGGGCACTTTACCAACTTGCGAACGCTCTACCTGGACAACAATTCGCTGGCAGGGCTGCTAAAAGGGGAACGCCTGGTGAAACTGGAAAATCTTTCTATGCGAAATCAGAGCTGTCGTGATTTGTGAGTGGCACAATCGTTTGTGTGGTAACGTGACGTGACGGGATCTTTCATTATGGGGTGCCTGATTGATGGGGATGATGGTGGTGATTTGCAGTCATCTCTCGACGCGCCAATTCCGGGATGTGAAACGGCTTTATCTCTCAGGTATGTGAATGGTTCTTCTAAGAAGATCTATGGAATGGAGCTTGAGAACGCACGCATATCTCGTTCACTAGGCAACAAACTTAAAACAAATTTTATCGAGGAGGCGTGTTACAATCTGATATATCTGGAGGTGGCGGCGTGCCGGCTGACCAGTCTTCCGCGCGAGCTGGCACGGCTGACTCCCAACCTTCGGGTGCTGAACCTCAACTATAACTTCCTGGAGGACGTGGCTGGCATGGACGGTCTCACGAGACTAAAGAAGCTAACGATGATTGGATCTCGGCTAAAGGGAACGAAAGCGCTGATCCGTGTTCTTCAGCGGATGCCCGATGTGGAAATGCTCGACGTGAGGTGAGGGCGCCATCGGTGTTTCGGCATTCACCATCGCGGCTGGTGGAGCTGGTTGTTTACCGTCGCGGCTTTTGTTGACGACCCGGGACTGACCGATGATGTTGACAGGATGAACCCGAGTACGCTCGGGTGGTATCTGCCGCTTCTGGTGCGGGACGTGCCTGGGGCATTGCAGCCATCGGAGACGGGGGGAGCGGGAGGGCGGCGGAGGGGTGAGAAGGGGAGCGAGTGTGGGTGGGCAGAGCTGGACGCAAAGTTTCGTCGGGACCTGCCGGACGAAGTGTACGTCGGCCGCCTGGGGTACCGGGGGCTGGTTATGCGAGCGTGCCCACGGATCCGGATGTTAGACGGGGTGGAGGTATCGGAGAAGGAACGGGCGAAGGCTAATCAGCTACTGCAGGGGATCATGGGAAAGGGGAAGATTAAGGGGAGGAGAGCGGGAGGGGAGACCGATATGGGAGAGGACGGTGACAGATTATGCCTGGCCACATGACTTGATGTGATTTAGACGATTTGGTCATGCTTGGGGTGGAAGTGTTACAGATCTGGCTGGATACGATAATTTGTAATTAGATATAAAATGAATAATATTTTTTGAGGGCGGGGGGGGTGACGAGATCCAGAGGGATGGGATCGATGACGGAGGGGTTACGAGAGTGGCACTCATTTGATGGGGGCCGGGCAATCGGAGAAGATGGGGCTGTGTGAGATTCTGAGCCCAAATCGAGCGGCCGAGGCGAAGAATTGGAGCTCCGCGCGCGCGTGGGTGTGCCTGGGCCGGGCAAAATTGAAAAGAGACGCATCTGAAACGGTGTCCTCGAGCCGCCTGGCGAGGCTTGTCCTCATATGTCTATTTGTGGCGGCATTTCGTTATGGGACGTGCCCTGTGATATGATGATCCCGGTTGCGATGGGCAAGAGGACGTGCCGAGAGGACGCAGGCCGACGCGAGGGCGGGTCGTGTCGGGACGGGACCGAGGGCAGGGAGGGTGGTGATTGATTTGACGTGGAGGGGGCTTCGACGATGGGTGTGCGGGCGAGGAGAAGGAAGGCTGTCCGTGATTGGAATGGGGGCCAACGGACGTTATTCGCTACCGAAAAGGCGTCGCGGGATTGTCTCGCACATGGTGAGATGAAAAAGCGACGGGACGTTGCCGGCAAACGTTAAGCTTCCCAGGGCTAATTACTTTCTTTGAGTGCCTTGCACAGCGATCGTATTTCATAGCACCGAATGGATCGAAGCCATGGCAGCTGCGTTCCCCCTCCCACCTGCACTTAAAGACCCGTCCCCGTCCGCACATCCTCCCCATCCACTGCCCCCCCCGCCCGCGCTCATGATCGAGCAGCACTCGCCCCTCCTCCTCCCCGTCTCGTCCTACAACATCGCCCACCTCCACCTCGCCCTGTACGTCCCCCCCCTCTTTGCTCGGCCTCGCCGGCTTCGTAAGCGCGTGTCATATGTCATGATCTATCATGATCGACCTGTCACGCCCTCTTCCTCCATCATTCCTCTCTCTTCTCTCCCCCCCTCCTCCGCTGATTCATTTATCGTCTCCCCAGCGCTGATCCCAAAAACGACATCCCATTCGTCGACGACCTGTCACATCACAGCTCACCGGCCATCTGGTGGGTCACTCCCCCCCATCCACTCCCCTCCGACCCTTTTTTTCCCTCTTTTTTTGTCCTCCCTTTTTGGTAACTGTCTCATTGCAGTCCCGAGCCCGACCTTGGCTTCTCCCAACGACGAATGTCCACCTCCACCGCCTCCGCCCCAGACACCGACACCAGCAGCATCCCCTCCCTCCAAGACAAAAAGCCCGCCTCCGCCTCCGCCTCCCCACAGCCAGACAACAGGCCTCGCTCCGACGACGCCCACCCCTGGAACTTTGACGACAAGCAGCTCGCCGATCCCGTCCTCGACAATACCCCAAAGGTCCAGCTCCCCTCCATCTTCACCACCTTCGAAGACCCCTTCCGCAACGATATCCGTCGCGCCTCCCTCCCCTCCGATCCCCCATCGAATACCCGCTACAGGTCTTCTCCCTATCCACAGCCCGCCACCCGCAGATCCCACGCACCCGCTAATCAATCTAATCCCCACACATACCATTTCCCGTCCCCCGTCGATACCCAAGACCACTCTGCAGAGAAATCCCATTCCCGTCTTAATTATAATACTTACTCAGAACCTTCTGCCTACTCCCAAACCTCGCTTCCGAGTGCACCCGCTTCCTCATCCCAGATGTCTTCTTTCGCCTCCCCCCTCACCCCTGATTTGCGCCAACAAGGTCCCTACGTCGAATCAGACGACTGGTCCGGCTCGTCTTCCACCATCGCACGCCCAAGCTCAACACCGAGTCACCCGTCCCTCAATGCCCCTCTGAAATACGAAGACGGCCTCCGCCACACTTCTTTCAGCGCACCCATCGCTCAACAGCAGATGTTCACGAGTGCGAGCCGCATCTCGGGTCAGCAAGATCGAAGACCCTACCCTCCTGGCACTCAAAAGTCCGAAGAATGGTCCTTTCCTAATCAAGAATTCGTATTGCCTCCCAGCAACCCTCCCTATAATTCGACGTCAAGTCCCCTCTCTCCGTCCCAGCCGCCCCCGCCTTCGACTGTGCCTCCGCCATCATCGCCCTCGTCTCGGCCCCCGCAGACCGTGCCTTCCTCCACTCTGGTCGATCGTCCCACTAAAAAACGCGGAAAGCTCCCCAAGGAGACGACGGACTATCTCAAAGCCTGGTTGCATCGCCATTCAGACCATCCATATCCCAGCGAAGAGGAGAAAAAACAACTTTGCCATGCCACTGGTTTGAGCATGAGCCAGGTCTCCAATTGGATGATCAACGTAAGGCACCCACCACACTAGGTTTCCCTTTTGACTCACGGGACACCACCAGGCACGGCGCAGGATCTTGGCACCCGCCCACAGAGCAGCCTCAGGGCCTACCACATCGGCGCCGTACCCCCCACCCACGCGAACCACGCCCGCGACCACCGCAATGCTAGAGCCCGTATCTCGTCGCACCTCGATTCCACAGGAATCGTTACAGTTGTATCACCCCATGTCGCTTCAGTCGATCCCGTCGTCCAACCAGAATCACGCGCCCTCGCCACCGACCGAATACGTGGGGTCAAACCGGCATCTTGTCGGAATGCCTCAGCGGTCATCACACCAATACCACGGAGGACCGAGTGCCCTGGATGTTCCCCAATCGAGGCATTCCATGGCATATGTCCCAGGGCAAGGGCACCACTCTGGGAATGGGAGCCAAGCAGGGCACTACATACCGTCTGGGGTTCCGATGTCCACTCCCCCGTCCCTTTCCGCAAGCCCGTTTGGGTCGCACAGTCTGGGCGGCCATCACCATCATGGGCAGTCGATGTATTCGTCGCAGCACCATCACCAATCGTCGTTGTCCCCCAGTTTCCTCCCTAGCCCGACACAAGGATCTGAAAGGCTACCGGTACACTCCACGGAACAACACACGCACAACTACTATGGCGAGAGCCAACCGCATCCGTCGTCCAATCCTGGATCCGCTTTTTCCGGCCCACATTAATCATTAATTCGACACGATGGCCCGAGCTGAATGGATAGGGGGAATCTGATACATTCGATGCCGAAAGCACCACTGCGTGTAACAGTATTATTAGTAGTATTATACTGACTTAGTCACTTTTCGCCTTCTTGCAACCGCACCTTGCAGTCACAGATTCTTTTTCATTTCTTTTATTTATTCGAGATGTCATCACCGCTGCGCGGGTGCAGTCTCCTCGGGTTTCTCCCACCTGCACACATGGAGCGGAGAAGACATTCCTAATGTATCCCTACCATCTGCATCCGATCTGGCCGTATGCCGACTCGTGCTTCCACTTTGCCTCGTATAGCATGTCTTCCCCTCCCCCGTTCTTTTTTTCTTTTTCCAGAATGCCTATAGTCGCATCCTGCGTACCTCGGAGGGAACATTCTTGTAACCCTGTAGGGATTGAAACACTTGATACCAGAAATACCAACCTTCCATTGATTTATGAGTTGGCTGATCCGGGCGGCGGCGCGACTCGTTCTTTTTTCTCTCTCTTACGAGACCTCTGCACCTCGAATTCGCCACCCGAACGTCGCGATCATATCGATGCGGCGACGACTGCACCCGGACCTCCTCGGATGAACCGCCGCCACACAGTTGAAAAGGCGCCAATAAGGTAAATACGCCGTTTTGTCAACGAGATGACAAGTCTCTCATCTTCTTCCACTTGCAAAAAAAAAAAACATATGCAATTCAAATTCGCCAAGAGGAGATCATCGCATTTCGACTGTCGCGTGTTTTCTCTTCCATTCCATAATCCATTCCAGTGCTCTTTTGTTTTTTTTGGAAAAACGTGGGTGGCGGAGCGTCGGAGCGTCGGAGAGAAGTGTGGGTCCTTGTACTATCCGTGGGGTTTTTCTTGTTAAAAAAAACTTTCAAAAGTAGACTTGGGCCCTTTGGGGCTCGCCTGAGCTAGCCCCATGATGATCGCATCACGAGTGTACTGATGGGTCGCAAGTTTGAACCTTCGAGACGGCGAAACGACGGACGACAAGACAACAAGACGACGAACGAGCCATCGACCCGGGTCTAGGGCATGGCACTGGCAGGGTCCACCCCAACGAGCAACGCGCCGAGAGGTCGGTACAAGACAAATGGTAATTATAAAAAATTAAAAAAAACCAATGCCAATTTGAACGCACATCATGCATCATGATGCGTGCTCCATCACCAACCACCACCACACACACGACACGCGAGCTCAACCGAAACCGACGCATTGGCGCGTGGTGTTGCCGCGAACAGGTCGAATCGTTTTCCGTTCGCAACCACGCTATCCACATCCCCAAGCGGGTTTTTTTTATATCGACAAGGGGAGGGGGACCATGAAGCGAGCGGGGCTGAATGCATGATTTTGACTTTTTGGAAACGCGGTGGTCCGCCACTCCTTCCATTGCCTCCCCCCCCCGGCTATGGATTCGATCACATCATGTCGTTGAAACCCGGTGAAACTTGTTTCGGTGGCATATTTACAGCAACCCGTTCCATTCCGATCGAGATTTTAGAATGGGCGTCTCTGTGTGAAAAAAAGACTGCTACTTCTAGAACTTCGGCAAGGGACGAGAAGAGAGAGAGGGGGTGGGGGGAAAAAAGGGGTTCGGTAGGATCTTGTAGAGAGGCTGTATTTTCTTTTTCATATATTTGTATATGTTTTTATTTTTTTTTATTTTTTTCCCTCGAAATCGTTCTCCCCTTGGACCTTGGGAGTACCTTGGCATTTGGACACCCCCCCTCCGAAGCATGATTTTCCAGCGCCTGTAACATGAACCTACCCGAGCTCGATAAACCGCTCGCCGATGCACGGATGCCCACCACGTCACAAGGCTACCGTGTTGATACGGTGACCAACCTATCGTTCCATCAATCGGGTTCGCGAAAAAAAAAAAAAAACGGAGGTTCGAACCCCATGGAAATTAGGTTAAGCACGATTTCGAAACGAACTTCTTTTTATTTTGTTGTTTTATTTTTCCATTACCTGTTTGGTTCGCGTGGTGGGCTGGAGCCGCACAGATACCCTGATATAGTCCTACGCGAAATGGCCAGCGTATCAAATTTTTTGTTTTTGTCCTTTTTAGCGAAGTGAGGGCCAAGCTCACGCCGACACCCCGGACTAGTACTCTGAACCGCAGTAACTCAAGTTGCACAGGTTGGCGGGGAAAAACCGCAGCAAGCAGAGCTATTTGACGATGATGACCAATCGTGTGCTACGCTATCCAATCATATTCGTTAACCACAGTAAACTTCTTGCTTCGCAGAGTGGCACGTGTGTTGATGCATAGGTACTTGATATGATATGGTTCAGAGTGGGTCGTGGGCGGCGCACGGTGCTTGTACGTCTTGCAACGTTCTCGCTCGCTTACAATCAGATCAGACGGAATGGAAGGAGGGCGGGAGGGGGAAATAGTACAGGGGCAACACATGAACGGGGGGAATCGGACCTCGCGCGCCGGGCACTGGACACCGGTAAACAGTCTGAGCTAAACCAAATTCTATGGTAAAACCCGGCCCTACGGCGTCACTGATCCAAAAAAGCATATTCCAGGCTGTGAAATAAATTAAGCGAGACGAGGTGCGAAGGAAAAAGAGAAGGGAAAGGGAAAGGAAGTGAGGCGAGCGAGGAACGGATGCTCCAATCATATCACGCATCTCCCATCATTGCATCCGCGTCATGCCCGAGAAATGCTTGTCCTTGCTTCCGAAGGCAACATCCGACAAACGGCGATCTGAAACGCAGGAAGGAGGGGAGACACGGGAGTGGGTACATGCATCATGTGGCACCGCGTCCCATTCAGATTATTCGTACCGTTCGCTCTAGATTATCATGGATTCCTTTCGGGATATTCCCCCCACCTCTCTCTTTCTCTCTCGCGGCCACCGGGGCGGAAAGCATGGTTGCGATGACGACCGGAATACCGTTCTCGCCGTGTTCGTCCCGCGTGATCAGCCCGGGTCTTCCTTTCCTGTTCGTCGTTGTGCTGGGCGCGACCGAAGCGGAACGCCATCAGATACTGACCAGGTACGTCCAGGTACTCGTCCCCACAGGCCGAGTGAAAACCAAGTAAAGGTTAGGTACAAAGTTACGCCCTCGGGGGGCGGGAAAAGAATCGAGTGGAAAAGAGTGCGATCAACATGATCGGATACGTACCTTGGTACATGTACGTACAGTGCTTGGGTCATGGGGCATGCCCATCCATGCCGCTACGTGACTGTAGGTAATACGAGCCGTGGATAGACATGATCCACGATCTCTCGCCAAGTTGCCGCTGCTCTTAGGGGTCAATTGTAATATGTATACTGATAACGAACTTTTCTGGAGAGTTTACAGTAGTCCCGACCGACCCTGTGAGCACCAGGTGGAGCGGAGCTTGAGAAGCTTAGCGTGTTTGATTTCTGCGGGTCCCGAATTCGTGGGCGCGTGGCCGGATGGTCAAGTTGGAGTTACGGAGACGGCTTCCCACATGTCTGAGCTAACGACTACGTGGTCCTCTTTAGAGTTCCCGCGGACAAGTTTCTCTTCTGCCACTCATGCGGTAACGGCCCCTAACGAAATAACGAGATCACGAACGTTATATTGAGGTAGAAGGAGGTCAGTATAACGTTACGTTTCTCCCCGTTCGCTCATGGGTGAGGACGAGCCATTGTCCGGGACTGACCGGATGAAAAGGGGCATATTGCTACTAGAGACGCTCTGAGACTTTTCCACAGGATGAGCAACGGCGCTGTAAGGAGCGGAACGTGTGATTAGCTCATTTCGCACCGAATCGGATTAGACCACAAAGGGGGGGAGAGTGGGTTCGTTTAAGATGAAACGCGAGCCAGAGAAGCGCAAAGGCATGACTTCGGATAATTAAAGGGTTCGGAAAATGCCACACAAAACATGCTTACTTGAAGGTCTTCTCGATAATTACCGAACAGTCGACTGTGAATTCGAGATCACGAACGAGTGTGAAAAGGAACATTTTGATCCTGAAAGCCAAAAATATCAGCATACACCAGCATACACATAGTTTCCCTTCCCGCAGAGGGAGTTGTGTCAAGGATAGCATTCCAAGAAAAATACAAGGCATGGGAGCCAGACCCCATAAAATGTCCAACACGGCCAACCAAATCTTGTGTTTCACTACAAGATGCGGCAAAGTCTAAAGAAAGCAAATCATGCCTCGTGCCTTTGGAGTACTGCATGGAAGCCACGGAGCACGTGCGAGCCCCACGGATGATATAACATCCAATTATGTACTCACTCAGCCACTGCGAATCTGTAGCCTACACATCCACGGTTTCCGCTCAGGAACGTCAATATATTCGAGTACAAGCCTTGAATTGCCTTAATGCTTTCCGGCGGATTCCTCCACCGCTCAGGCCTGCGAATGCGCCACTGATCAGATGCGGTCAGGGTCAACAAACCAGGGTAATCGCGTACCTGAAGGTATGTGCATCCTGGCCCCATATGGTGCAGCTTTTATTAATCGCTTGAATAGGTATGGTGACGATGTCGTGTTTGGCAATCTTTATCGTCGTATTGAGCACACCGTACTTATCCCAGAATGGCCGCTGAACGGGGATCTCGTCGTCTTCCATAGCCACTCGGATAGTCACAGGCGCATGAAATCTGAGTGTTTCACGGACGGCCCAATCGAGGTATCCTAGCTTCGTAATGTCGTCGTGTCATCTAGGGGAACCCGAGGCTATGGTGCAAATCGCCTCCCGCAGACGGTTCTGACATTGTGGCGCGGTAGCGCGTAGAGACACCAGGTAAGCGCGGAAGACGAGGTTTCGTAACCTGCTATAAGGAAGGTAGATATCTGACATAAGACCTCTGAAGTGGTCATCCGTTGAGAGGCGAAGGAGGCCATATTCGACTGGACTGCGGACGCAGCTCTTAGGGCTAACCACCCCCTCGGGACCGAAACACCCACCAAGGGCACTGAGTAAGTCGGTCGGGGATAGTGAATAATCCCGTTTGTCGTTCCAACGAAGTCGGGCTTCCTCAACATTGATCGTTGTCTTGCGCTCATCGATCAGTTGGAGACCAACACGGATCAAGTGAAGACGCGCTTGTTCCATCACCTCGGAATGAGAGCGCTATGGATCACGAGAAGCTGTCACAGTAAGATTAAATGACAAATTATCCGATATGACGCACGAATTTTCGAAGTAACGGGATCCGCGTTTCGAGGATAGTGCGCAGTTGATGTTTTCTGGCTGTAGTAAAATATCAATCGGTAAGCCTATCAGCAAGCTCATCGCTTTGGCCCGAGAGGGCGCTAAAATGGTATCCAAAACCTGAATTATCGATCGATGAACGTTCAAATCTTGCAAAGTCACCATATCCACATACCAGCGATCCCAATGACGCCTAGGGTAGCTCTGGACAGCCACATCAAGACATCTATTGGCTTGGAATGATCCTTTGAGAGGAGGATCCAAATGTCACGCAACTTGCAAGAGACAATCATTACTCACAACACTTTCAATAGGCGTAGAAGAGACAACACACCTCAGAAGCTTTATCCCCGAATACCGGGGTCAGTGTCTTGACATGTGCTGCCGTGAATGCAGGGCTCTATATACAGTGACACTTTGATGAGAAGATCAACACAATAATAATGATTGACGCCGCTTCTCACCAATATTCTGCGCTATACTAGGGCTGTTCAAAAGCAGATTGTTCATGAAAAAGGGAAGCTCGCCTGTCTTCTATGTACATCGCCTTCTGTGGTGAGAAGGCCCTCGTCGCCCGCACCCATTGCTGCAAGGTTATCGCGGACAAAATCTGGCTTCTGATACGTATCAGAACGAGAAAGGATGTGAGCAAGTGCAATCAGATCTGTCGTCAGCAGCCGAGAGCCTCCGAAGAAGCCCTTGTGTGCGTATGTGGATCCATAGGTAGCATCCCAGTCATAGAGGAGGCCTGTGTTCTCTTGGTTATACATCTCGCGCAGGTTCCCAAGGAGAAGGGATGAGCTTGGTGGGCTGCGAAGATGCTGCAGAGGCGAGAAATATTGCCTCCAGAGTGGCGCAATGAGGTCGGCGAGGACGAAGGACATAGCTAGGACGAGCGTCCCCCCGAGCGCGAGTAAACCTGTCCAGAGAGTGTGAACGACATCATGAGGGATTCACAAGTAGAAGGCTCTTCCTATAAACGTTGCTGCGAACGGCGACGCTCATCGTCTCCGCTCATCTCGGCAAGATCTTGAACGGGGACAACATTAACCAAAAGCAAGATCCGTCACAGGGCGCTCCCCCAAGCCAAGGAATGGGTCCAGCCTACAATAACAATGCCGACATCACTGCTGCCATCGTCGATAAAATTTCCTCACCGGCCGTCGCTTCTTTGCTTTCGGTCCACCCAAACGACGTGACGTTCCATGGCCGAGAACTTCCATCTCAGTGGTCGCCCTGGTGGACCTGGGCGGAGGAGTACACACTTGTCCAGCCAGAACACCCACCAGCTTGGCTGGAGCTGATGCGTTACTTCACGCGTCCCTGTGGCGACGATGGGCCGAAAGCTGACGTGAGTGACGCTCGTCATCGACGGCACTTTGTTCGCCGATAATTTGACTCGCTAGATTCCCCCAGAACTTTGTTCTTTGGTAGATTCCGTGCGCAGCCTGCAACTCCAGCGCAACCCGTCAGGTAAGTTGCTTCCTGAATTCCACAGAAGCTGGGAGCGATGATTTCCTACTTGGCGGTAGCGTACGAAACATGCGATACAGGCGACCGCTTCTATCGCATCTCACCCAAAAAACAGCATGAAGTCGATCGCATGTCCTCATACATCCATCACCTCGTTCACTCAGAGAGCCCACGATCCGTTTGGCACGCGGTAGACGTTGGGTCTGGTCAAGTGAGTTGTCCCATCATGGCTTAGATATATGTAGTCTGATTGTTGACTGAACTCGAGTTCTTAGGGATATTTATCCAGAGCACTTCAAGAATTGGACTTTCACGTTCTCGCTCTGGATGATAACGAGAACCAAACGTCGAGTGCCAGTCGATGGATGACCAAGGAAGCAACACGCAAATCAAAGAGAGAGCGACGCATGAATCTCGAATGCGTTAGGAAGCCTACCCAGAATTCATCAAGCCATCCCAGGGTCGAGTCGACAAGACTAGAAAACGTAGGCTATCTTCAACGCAGCGATTCACAGACCCCAGTTGGAGCCCGGAAGGGGTCACTTACCCATCGAACGGTCCACGTTTGCCCTCGAACACTAGAAGAATCTATGGCCGATTGGCTCACGAACCCCCCAGGGGTCCAAAGACACGATGACCCCGATATCCATCATTCACCGCCACGTCCAGATCCCGTGCCCGTTTTGTTTGTCGCTCTTCATGCTTGTGGTTCACTGACTGTCGACGTGCTGCGTACCTTTCTGTCGGATCTGGCTCGAGCGCCACAATCAGTTGGTGTCCAACACGCGTGGAGACCCCACTCTCTCGTCGTCGTGGGTTGTTGCTACAATTTAATGTCCCCTTCTGGTACGCCCAACATATACGTGGATATCAATACCAAGTGTGAGCAAGATTGCAGATTTTCCCTTGTCCAAACCTCTTCGAGACTTGGATCCAGTCCCGAAGTTGACGACTGCGGCTTTCCATCTAGCCTCCCAAGTGCCCTCTCTGTGGCTGAAGAGTGAAGATGCGACACGAGATGCCGAACTGGCCTTGCGCAAAGTCGTCTATCGAGCTCTCCTACAGCCCGTTCTGCACGCGGCGGCCGTGCAGTCAAACACAATCAGAAACCGCGCGACGCCCTCGGAACGACCCATTCAGCCCGGTCTCGGAGAGACGCTCGAAAATCGCCGGCTGGGAAAGCTCAACGATAAAGCGTACCAGGATTGGCCTACATTTTTGGAACGTGCCACAGACAAGCTTGGTATCGATCGTGCGGCGATCAGCGCGTCTCTCCCTGACTGGTTCACGCACGAGGAAGCCTGGCTGAGAATGGAGAGTGCCTTGTTCGTACTGCAAACATTGCGCTGCATACTGGGGCCGTTGATCGAAGCTCTGATCCTCCTCGACCGCCGCGATTGGGTACGGCATGAATTGGCGGAAATGAATGGCCACAGTCAAGAGGTGGGGGTGGAGATGATCAATTTATTTGATCAAGCTACTGGGAGTGGAAGGAACGTTGCGCTGGTCATCAGGCCCGCCACAATTCCGCGCAGCACTCTGATCGAACGTATTTAGGTACCCGGGGGTTCTATATTATACCCTGGCCTAGCACAAAATCCACCCTGCGTCCTACGCGATACAGTGCTCTCGCCGCAGGGACATATTACCAATTACTTCATACCATCCAATGGCCACGTAAAGACATCCTTCCCGATCTTCACTGAGACCCTATCCACGATAAAACCCCCTGTTCGTGCCTGCGAGAGCTTGGCTGCATATGCCTCGTTGAGTAAAGGGACGAGAGTGTGTGGGAAATGGGGTATGCGGTGAAAGTTATTAGATGGATATTCGATTACGCTTGCAGATGCCGATCGCAGATGCTGCTCCTCGGGCGCAGTGCATTCAGATAACGTGATTTCATCCAGCTCCCCAGCTATGGGGAGGGAAGCTATATTGGATGGCGATGGGGTCTTCTCCAACAAAGCCCATGCGATCGAAGTGTGAAACTTTGGATCAACATAGAACTCTTTCTGTCGCAATAAGCGGAGGGTTGGCCCAAGAAAGTTCAGACAGCGGCGTAACTGAAGTGCATCGTCAGGAACTGCTGGATATACTGAATGCATGCTGATAATTCAATTACCTCTCCATGGCCGGCGCCGACTTCCAGGGCCAAAAAGGTCCTGGTTCTTTCGTCGTTCGTCAGCTCTGAAAAAGTAGCAAATGACGCATCGAAACTATTCGCAACCGAGGTCAATCTTCTATGCGCGCTCAAAGCTAGAGAGGAACACACGGAGCCATTGAAGAAGCCATCTGTCTGATGGCTCGCTTGAATTCTTCGCGCTGATGCGCCCGCAGGAATAAGGGACGGGATAGAGAAATGTGCAGCTCCCATCGGGCGGCGTTGACTCCCCCATGTTCCTGCCATCCAATGGTATGGAGGGAGGGTACATGGGCCTTGGCGAGGGTCAGCGCGTCCTCGACCAATGTGTAGAGCGCGTCCTTGTGGTCCAAGACGAGTGGCACGTAGATGTACGTTGCATACTGCCCTTCCACATGAGGGACCGTCCGCAGGCGACCTTGGTGCAGAGCTGGGTTGTCGACCGGCGTTGGCACGGTCAACGACGAGGACAAGGTTGGCAGCTTCCTGTGTGGGTCTGGTCAGTCTCGGGCAACGAACTCCAGCAGACCCGCCACGCTCGGACCTCTTCTTCTGCTTGGGCTGCTCGTCTTCTTCTGAACTGGCGTATTCGACCAACCCAACTGGCGCGCGCTTCATTCACTGGTCAGCTCAACGCCGCCGACAGCGCTGATGACCTTGGCCCTGAGCCGGCAAGTTCCGTGAGGTAAACGTTCATATCTAATCTAGATCACGGTGCTTGTACTAAACTGCCCGCTCCGTCTGTCGCAGTTTCTCAGACCCTGTATACTGACGAATGAGTGTACAATTCATTAACAATCTCAGCTCAGGTGCGAACCCGGCCCTGTCGCATGCGCACGAGCCTGGCGGGGCGATCCATAGTCACGACCACGGCGGTGAGCACGGCCACACACACGAGCACCTCGAACACCCAGGTATGCATCGATCCTTGTTACTTCTTGGTCCATGTGCTCCATGACTTCCTAGGCAAGTTCGCAGAACGCGATCTTCCCGATTACACCTCCCGAAACTTCCACGAGCGGGGTTTCACGGTCGGGATCGGTGGGTATGTGGATGACGCCCGTGTATCGAGTGCCTCAATCTTATCCCTTCCATCATTCTAGGCCAGTAGGGTCCGGCAAAACGGCCCTCACGCTCGCTTTGTGTAAGCGCCTCCGTGGTGAATACAATATCGGTGAGAGCCTTGGCAAACGGACCTCATGCATCGACGCACGCATCTGGACCTCAACTATTTACCCATAGCCACCGTGACGAACGATATTTTTACTCGAGAGGATCAGGAGTTCCTGATTAAAAATGAGGCACTTCCTGTCTCGCGTATCCTTGCCATCGAAACGGGCGGATGTCCCCA
Source organism: Neoboletus brunneissimus (assembly GCA_003316195.1). NCBI lineage: Eukaryota > Fungi > Basidiomycota > Agaricomycetes > Boletales > Boletaceae > Neoboletus > Neoboletus brunneissimus. The sequence continues at coordinate 5,319 of QFEL01001034.1, read as the reverse complement.
TGCCGCAATACGTGAAGACATCAGCGCCAATCTGGGTGCACTTGAGATTTTGCAAGCTAAATATGGCTGCCAACTTCTTTTTGTGGAGAGCGGTGGGGACAACTTGGCTGCAAACTACTCACGAGAACTGGCCGATTATATTATCTACGTGATCGATGTTGCGGTGTGTACCCTTTTCTTGGCAAATTCTATATACCGCTAGACCGCTTTCAGGGCGGGGACAAAATTCCGCGCAAGGGGGGACCGGGTATCTCGCAATCCGATCTTTTGGTGATCAACAAGGTAGATTCATATGCCTTTTTTTCGTGTATGCCTCATCCCATGCTATAACCGTCCACAAAGATCGATATTGCAGAGTACGTGAATGCGTCTTTGGAAGTGATGCAACGTGATGCAAGGATCATGCGTGGGGACGGTCCGACCGTGTTTACAAGCATCAAGAAAAACCAGGGTGTCGAGGACGTGGTGGATCTGATCCTTGCTGCATGGAGGACTGCTGGTAGCCCGGGAACACCCGGTCCTGTGGTCCTGTGAACGATGCGGAGTGGACTGTTTTTGAAAGTTTCGTGGAGGAAGGGGGCATTCGTTATGGCATGCAATTATCCCTGGATTGCTGAAGTGAACAGCCGGAAGACCTGAAAGTGTATATAGTATGATATTGATTCTCACGCATCTATCCCATTCAATACGGCCCCCGACACAAAGCGTCTCGTCTTCCTCACCAATTTAAAAGATAGCACGCGGTTGCATTAATGGGCTGATCACCAAATGCTGTTGATAAGCCATGGCAGCAAAGTGGCAGTTGACCGTGGACGTGTAAGCCTACAGAGTTTGTTTTGAATTCTTGCTCAGCTGATGCGTGGACGGCCAAGCGTTGAAGACGTTCCTCGGAACCCGCCGGAGTGAGGCACACATCCCATGTGAGCAAGCGGGGGATATCCATGATTAATGATCCTGAACCTCCCGAACAACAGGTGCCGTCATGCGTTGTCCACGGACAACGTCGACGAGATCCAACGATGCCTTGTTCTGTTCTCTAAGGACTCACAAGGCTCGCTGCTTTTCCTTGGAAGGCTATAATGACGCTTTCAAGGCCGTCGATAGGTTTCTCAGCCTCTCCATGACTCCGGCGGGTGCCGTCACGCTGGTTCATCTTTGGACCATGCTACATCGAGACGGGGTCATTGCCACTGCCGTGCCAGCGCGCCGGAGTGCGAAGATCCTAATTACCGAGCACTGGAGCATCTCTCCGTTGAGATCGCGTCAAGGCCAGCGTTGCAGGAACACACCATTTGTCCGAGGCTGTGTTTCTCCCATTGATAACGTCCATTCGTCATTGAAGCTGGGTTCTACCCATCGTGACGGTGGGTACATATCTGTGTACTTCTTCGAAGAGGTTCAGCAACGACCGCCCAGTTCTGTTCTTACCTCGAGAAGACACTTTGACCATATACAGGTATGACGTTTCCCAGTAGCTCCAACTTGATCTGAAGCGACTACAACGGTCCTGAGTGGTAGGATATCGGTAGTGACTGATTACCACTACTACCAGTTCTCGACTAAATCCGCTCGCTGATTCGAACACTGAAAATTGCACCATCATAGACGTTCGTGGCTGTCACCGGTCTACCTTCGGACCATGTCACGATAATGCTGGGTCTAACATGGTTCCTGTCACTTCCTGGTCGGGGGACTGAAATGTGGTGGGCAGACCTCTGGAGCGCTCACCGTTGGAGTTCGCCCAACGGCCAGCATCGCAGGAGCACATATTCACTCTGGCGCTATGCTTATCCAATCGGTGGAGTTGTTTTATCATTCGGGAGCGGACTTGTACCCATCGCGAGGGCTGACGCATGTCAATCACTTCTCGGAGGTCGCCCTGCCACGAATATTCTTGGTTCTGCGACAAATCTGGTCCACTGCATGGCCGGAGTTTCCTCTGACCCAAGGGTACAATGGTCGGCCACTTGTTGCCCATGACCGTCCGTTCTTACCCGGGTCTTGGCTGGGCTTGGAAATATATCAGGTGTAATCTGGGTGCGCTCTGACACGACTACCGTCCTGAATGATCTGGGTCCTATAGGTATAAAATGTTCCTTGACATGAGCGCGTCTAGACGCCACTATACAACAATTCGTACTTCATTCGCGTGGATACGCTGTCTGGCACATAAATGTTGCAGTTGCGCTCCATGGGCAGTCCACCGTATCCTAGCATGCCCTCACTCAGGCTTTCGTCTCTGCTCTTATTCGCCGCTCTCGCGCAGGTGATATATGCCACCAAGACGTGCAATGTGCTCACCTACGGTGGTGTTGCAGACAACGCTACCGACATCGGACCAGCCATCACCGAGGCATATGCGAACTGTGTTTCCAGGTCGACGACTTCCAATCCTGCTGACACGGTCCTCCTCGTACCCCCAGGGACATACGCGGTCAATTCATCGATCACGTTAATAAACATGGAATATTTTACCATCGAGATTGACGGAGAGTTGAATCTCGTGTTCAATCCAGCGCTAGGGGGCAACGTGCCTCTCTTTGATCATTGTGACTACGGTTAGTGAGCGTATGGACATCTGGGCCCACGGTAAGCGTTGAGTATGTTGACGATGGAAACGCTGTACATATTTGTGTGGAAGGGAAACGGTACGATTTATGGGCATGGTGATCTATAGCGACCAGGCCACAAGTAGGTGTAGCTTTTCTGGTGGCTTGGGTCCTCGGTCATTGAAGTTGTTACATTACAGTTTGGGTGCATACGTCAGTCTGTGCTTCGTGATGGCTTGTATGGAGTTTGTCGCGGAGAACATTCTGTGTTTCTTTTCTGCTGGTATGGTGTTTCCCATTCGGTTCGCACCGTGGCTGATCGGGGACACATGTCAGGTTGTAATATTGGTTTTTTTGGCGAGGACGCAATGGGTGTTTCGTACGTGTCTTCTCGTTGTGATTTGACAGGGACTGATGACGTATTTCCCGCTGATCAGGGTTCAAAACGTACATTATAGGAACGTCACTCTATCCAATGGTGACGCTGGTATCTATTTGAAGGTAACAGAGGTGTTGCTACGTGAGCTGGCATCGCTAATGCGGTATCGGCTCTCTAGTCTTGCCTCTCCGCGTCGGGCGTTGTCGAGAACGTAACTTACGCCGAGTAAGTTTGCTGTTATGGGTGGCTAATACCGGCTATGAGTGACACCAACTATATCTGACACGGATCCAACAGTTTTACATTTGTGAGACAACGTCTGTTCTTGTGCGAGGCGTGTCGTGACTACTGACATGTCGGAACGTAGACAGATGTTAGCCATCCCATCACGGTAAGGTGCGCAGTGCATGGGACGTGACGAACTAGTGACTCTTTCCTCAGATCTCTAATTTTTGGTGCCCACACACGACATGTGGGGCGACAGCGGGGAACCAGACCAGGGGATCAAGGTGACGGGCCACACAACAAGTCAACCGATCATCGAAGTTGAATGTCTTCCTGGACACAAGCAAGTCAAGCGGAACTTGAGATCAGGGGCTCATCTGATGCTGGTTTGGGGCCCGTAACAGTTTTACTTACATTCTGTTCGAGGTGGGGCAACTCACCTGGCGATATCACCTTCGAATAACTCATTCAGTCACGTAGAGTGTCGCTCTCACGAAAGAAGGGGGTGTAAAGCCCACGAAGCTATCGAACGTACGCGGAAGTGGCTTGTCGGGCCTTCCTTCTTGCTAGGCAACATCTCAGGCTCGAGCACACGCGTAGAGGGAGAGGTGATGGATTTCTGAAAAATGCAAGTACATGCTGTACATGTTATGTAGATGCTCTGAACGACTTTCGTTAATAATACAAGTACACTAGTCCAAAGAAGGTCTTGTGTTGGAATTTCAAAGGCGAAGATGAGCAGTTCATTGGAAGATTCGGGCTGCGCAGACGATGGAGTACTTGCTTCGTGCTGGTGTGGCAGGGCTGGACGGACCGGCCAAGGGGCGAAGCAAGGACTTCGCATAATACTACAACGTGTCGTCTGCGTGAGCAAGGAAAGGGAAGATATACCCCTTGTGCTATCTTTGAGTATCCATTTTGCTCACCGAAGCTCTTTATACACACGAATGGGCTTCCTTGGACTGGACTTTGCCAGAAACGTTTCGGTTTGCTCAGGGCCAACTTTGCAATTTGCGGTCCGCCTTCGTCGCTTTTGAGCTCGACGGACTTGATCCTGGATAGTTCTGAGAAAAATTAACATCCAGTGATGAATCGATCCGTTCCTCAGAAACTGGGTATCATATGAACGGTCCCTATGAGTAGGGGAAGCAGGCACAATGATCATGGGAAAATCTGTTTAGTGTGATATTGATTCTCACGCATCATATCTCATTCAATAGTACGACCTAGTACGACGCAAGACGCCTCGTCTTCCTCACCAAACACGCGGTTGCATTAAGTAGTAATGAGCTGATCACCAAATGCTGTTGGGATGGGTTATGGGAGCAAAGTTGGCGGATGCATGTAAGCCTACAGAATTTGTTTTGAATTCTTGCTCAGCTAATGCGTGGATGGCCAAACATCGAAGACCTCCCCCGCTGGCGTGAGACACATATCCCATGTGAGCAAGCGAGGATAATGAATGATTCTGGACTTCCTGAACAACAAGCGCCGCCATGCGCCGTCCGCGGACAACGTTGACAAGATTCAACGATGTCCTTGTTCTGCTTTTCCTTGGAAGGCTATAATGACGCTTTCAAGGCCGTCGATAGGTTTCTGAACCTCTCCAACACTCCCTCGTGTGCAGTTACACTGGTTCGTCTTTGGACCGTGGTACATCGATGCCGAGCCATTGCCACTTCTGTGCCAGCGCGCTAGAATGCGAAGGTCCCAATTAATGAGTACCGGATCGTATCTCCGCTGTGGTCGTGTCAAGACCAGCGTTGCAGGAGCACATCGTTTGTTCAAGGCTGTGTTTTTCCCATTGATGATGTCGATTCATCATTCAGAAGCTGGCTTTTACCCATCGCAACGGTGGGTACGTATCTGTGCACTTCTTACGCACGACGTCGACGAAGTTCAACGACGGCCGCCCAGTTCTGTTCTACGGAGCCTTACGAGGCTTACCTCGAGAGGACACTTTGACCATATATAGTTATGACGTTTCCTAGCGTCTCCAACACTGACAATTGCACCGTCATAGACATTCGTGGCTGTCATCGATCTACCTTCGGGCCATGTCACAAGAATACTGTTTAATATACGGCTCCTGCCTCTTCCTGGCCGAGGCACTGAAATGTGGTGGGCAGATCTCTGAAGCGCTCCCCGTTGGAGTTCACACAACGG